>VXBI01002485.1:56299-87886 GCA_013397375.1 Toxostoma redivivum
ATCGGTTAGCGGAGAGGAGAGGAGAGGAGATGTTGGGACAGCCTGAAGCAATAAATTCCCTTGCTCTACAGAAATAACAGTGGTGCCAACAAAGTTATAACCAGTAAAAACATTAGCAAAAACATTAACATGAGAATGTACAGAGCAGTGTCGTATAAGATTCAAAGATAATAAGTCAACAAATAAATAAATTACACTGCTGTATCAATTTAAATTATATTTCATGTTTCCTAAGGGCATGGACATAACTTGGGTAACACTTACTGACTGACAGATGACAAGCTTGTCAGATTTTTCAGGTTTAACAATCCCAGTCAAACACAATTAAAAATGAAGCAAGTAGTGTAAATGCAGAATTATAAATATGAAATAAATTTTTTATCAAGTAGTATGCTAAAAGGAAAATACAGAAGACTGACTCTGTTTTCTGTGGATTTCCATGGCAATGAAAGAAAAAAATAAGCAATATTTGTCGAAGTATAACATATGCCTGGGGTATCATGAATAAGAGCTCTATACAATATAAATTGCAATGCATAACCAATAAACTACCTCAGAACCACCGGGCTGTATTTTGGCTGTTATAAGAAAATATATTTTAACAAAATGGGATCTCACTAACCAGTAACAGAGCTGGTCAAATTTTTTTAATTGCTATTACAGGGTGGTGCATTTCACTGACCAGTTATCACACACTTACCCCCAAAATACCTTCAGACTCTGTAATAGCTTTCCTCAGCTGTCCCACCTCAGCATGGGGGACTTCCAGCTGGAAGTCCACCTGGGGTTATTCCAGCAGACCAACAGGTAGATGCTCTTGGCTGCACCAAGAGTACAATATCATCTTTAATGAGTTAGAGGCAGTGAGAGGGCAGAAGTAGTTTCTCATAGGAACAGTCAGGCACTGGAGAAACAAGACTGATGGCCAGTATTAACAGTAAAGATAAACCCAAGGCAGGGTGCTGAGCATTACACAACTTGCATTTGGAAGCCCTGTCCCAAAGGCCATCCCAGCTCCCATATATCTTGCTGTGCTGTGGCTACTCAGATGCAGTTTTTCCCTTGCCACACACACACGCAGTGGGTAGAGTTTTGACCAGGCACTATTTTATGTTTGTTTGCATGTATTGTCCAAAAAAATTCCCTAGGAGGCAATCAAAACTTTTGGCTGGGAAGCATCTAACCTGAAGTGGAGATAAAATGGTAAGAAACTGGCAAAGCTGATGAAAACATCCCAGGTTTATCTATGCCTCAGGCTAATATTTAAGACAGCAGGCATAAGTGTTGCTGCTCTTCAAGACCAGGTATATGCATTAAACATCTTATTCTAGTAGGTGGCTGTGCAGGACCTTTAGGTTGGGCAGGATCTGTAATTTGCTCTTAAAAGTGAGTTTTATACCCTTCAAGAAGAACTAAGGGTTCTTACTGTATTTATTTTTGTGGTCCTGAAATATAACCTGTTCCTAATGACCCTGGTGCTAGGCAACTTTTTTATACTTGTCTCCTGATAATGAATCATGCTCACCTGAGGAGACAGAAAACAATTCTTTGTTGTCGTTCATAACAAAATCAGTCATACTTTTCTTGCTGGTTATCAAATTCATATGCTCTTTCTTCACAACTGATTTACAGGATGAACAAGCACACGGAATACACAGTGAGCATAAAAGAAAATGAACAAATGAATCATCCTGTCACTCTATTTGGAGCACTTCACAAAGAAAAAAAAGGCTGAAGTGTGCAATAAAGTTATTACAAAATGCATCACACACACATACATCTACTGAATTATATGTTTGTATTATCACAGTACTTCAGTAAGTCCTAGCCACAAACCATGAGAAGCCACTTCAATCAGAGTGATATAAACGAAAAAAAAAAAATTACTCTTTTCCAAGGCAATTACTCTGAGAAACATCTCAGATGTGCAACAAGTTCTTACAAGCAGCTTCCCCACAACTTAAATTACACGAGTATAATTTTGCTGTACTTACAGAATGATGTAAACCCACTGTTTAGAAGTTAATTATGAAAATGGTGAGAAATTGGATTATGGTATTGACAGGAAGCCATGTGCCACTGAGCCAACCCACAATAATTTCTGATCATTCTATATCTAAAAAGCTAAGTCTCTTCTGCTCTTGCAAGTCAAATTATTTCATTGTGTAGAAGTGACATGTCTTTGTCTCACATCCCAGAAGATGGCAGCAGTCCCACAGTATTTTATGGATTTAGAGCTGCAGCAGCTCTCAAGACTTTCTTACAGCTTTCTCTATTTAACCACTAAAGAAGTAAATATTCCTAATCATCATATTGCTGTTAACATAGAGTTTGTACGTTGCAATTTACCACTTATTCATGGTAGGTGGTTAAAAGTTATTTTAAACGGACTAAAATGAAACTAAACTCGCTTGTGTTAAAACACCTTATTAACAAGCTTCTACAAAGATCCAAAGGTACAATTGCTCTCTAAAGAGCACAATTATCTGCCTCAAACGCTGTTAAGGCCACAGAAAGCCTTTGCCGGGAGACTGTAGGGCACTAACCCCAGTCCTGGTGGCTAATGCATCCAGGCAGAAATTTCCACTGTGCCTAAGTGTATAAAGAAGTGCTCATATGCATATCACCAGTCAAAAAAAGATCACTTCAAACTGTGGGATAGAGGGCATCTGCGACCTCTGAAGCCCCCCCACCAAATTTGCCTTCGTGGATACCTGGAACCTGGTCTGTAAATGAAGCCACCATGATGGATAAGAGATCTTTAAGATAAAGGTAGTCTGGATGTCGTCTCAGACCTACTGGGGGTTAACAAAGCTGGAGGAGACTAAAAGCTGGTGAAGCAGAATGTATCACTGAAAATAGACACAGAGAATACAGAATTTATGGGCCACAAGAAAAGGCAACCCAGAAATTGTGCTGAAATCAGCTCAGACTGGGTAAAATGTAGTTCTGGCAGAGGGAGATTGCAAACACTGACTCACAACCCATCAACTCAAAAAAGCCACCGACCCAAAAGAAAAGACTGAGCATGGGACTAATTAGCATTAGACGTGAGGGACTCATTTAAGCAACAGAATAAGATAACTGTGTAGTCAATGAGCATTAAATCTTTGTTTTCTAAAATGTGTAAATAGTGAAGAGCTTTTAACAACCTGGGGACCCTCACCACTGAGAAGGGTGAAAAAGGACCAGTGGGATGCAATTGGATCCATGGGTGATGACTATCTTCTGCTTAATCTCTCTCTCTCTTCCCTTCCTGTCTTTTCTATGTCTTTCTCTCTCTTTACCTCACACTTATTTTTAAATAAAATCTGTATTATTAGCTTTGACATATGGTCTTGTCTGAACCTTAATTCGGGCAGATACATCTCTCACTGATTGGATCATAACAACATGCAATACTATTTATTTACTGTTTACAGACACTGAGGAGATACAAAAAAATGCTTATCTTAAATATTACAGTCTGTTTCTCCGGCTCTTCCATAGAGGTTTAACAGAAGCCTGAAAGAATTTTGAATAACTAATTTTAAAAACCAGACAAACAGACAAACCCACAAGATAATTTTCTCATATTTGCAGTGAAAGTTCATCAATACATTTAAACAAAGCTGGTTGTTTATTTTTGTTTAAAAGGTGTAATTTAGACAATAGCTATACTGAAGCACTTTTCATTAATTCAATGCTTTTCATTCCATGAAAGAAAGAAAAAAAGATGTTCATACCATATATAACCTGTAACTAATTATGACACTTAATTTCAGTGCTAAATGACACACACTGAATGCTACAGAAGGAAAATTCAGTCTCAAGACAGTCTTGTGTCCCGAAATATCGTGCTAACAGGCCAGACTGGCAACAGAATTTGATGAAGCCCAGGACTACAAATGGATTTAGTATTAGAGACTAGAACTGCAACTGCTAATTTTATATTCTTTTCATCAATTTTAGGCCTATATTCTAGGATCTCTTTGAAAATCTCTTTCTTGGTTTTACAAGGAGTCCTCAGAACATCTTGGAATATTCAAGGCACAAATACTAAACTGAGAAAGACTCCTAGGCCACTCTGAAAATGATCTGTAAGAACTGAATAAAACTGAAAAAGCGGAGAAAAAGGAAACTGACAACTTAAATCACTGAAAACTCTGTCCTTACTAACTACCAACTATTTAAAAAAAGTTAGATAGCAATACTTGCCATTTTAAGTATGCAAAAATGGTTTCTTGCAATATTTCCCTTATAGAGATCAAATATTTTAGAGCTTAGATTTTTAGTTTTCAAATATATTTCAATTATTCAAGGAAATTCCTGGTCTAAATGAATGTAGAGAGAAGTCTAAAAAATGTTTTAAAACATAGTTTTAAGAAATAGTACAAGGCAATCTTTGTAATGCTCTGGCATGACAATTTTTAAGGCAACTTGTTACATTGGGTACTCACTGGCAGTATTGAAAGCTCCAACTTGGCAATGAATGAAGCAACCTGAATTCTTTTTAGGACTGAAACCAGTATGAGCTTTCTTGTATTTATCGCAGTCTTCCTTGACTTTTCTTCATTTTGAGAACATGAAGTGACTACAAAACAATCAAAATCTAACACACTTTAATGTTTGCTTCCAATTTCTCCCTTCATTTCATAACTTCCCATAACACTTTCTAGCACGCCTTTTAGAGTTCTGGTTCCTAAAATCTTACTTATTAATTTTTTAATGCATTTCATATTAATTTTAAGAATTTTCCCTTCACCCCCAGTCACTGCTGATTGGGCAAACCCAAAAGATGAGTGGGAAGAAAAAAGGAAGAAATCATCTCCTATTAATGGCTGAGATGGGTACAACTGCATCAATAAAAGTTATTAATGTTTGTTAGGAAAACACATCTATCTATCTATGACATCTATCTTCAAGTTGTTTCATGTACAACATATAAATATTTCTATATTTTGCAATCAGAGAAAATTTTCTGAACCTCTCTGTGAAATCACTTAGCATTAGAGAAACATCATTCTTAACATAGAGAAATATTTGGCAGTCAGACCATAGCAATCTTTCTCATCACTTAGAAATGCTGGCATCCTGATATTTTAAAGTTTTACTTCACTATTCAGTATGATTAAAACATCATAGTCAGGGGGCTTAATATGAAATGTGTCTATGAGCTAAATTAACCATGTACTATCAAACTGAAAGTCACACAAAAGGACTTATTCAGTCCTGATTACTCTAAAATTAACTCTATAATAAATGAACCTTGCAAGTGATTTATCTACAAGATAATAGGGTAACGCTTCTACTTTCAATCATAGGGACATGATAGGGATGAAGATCAATTTTAATAGTTAAAATGTTAATTTTAACACCTGAAGATCCTTATACTAGAAACAATCAGAGGTTTTATGAGAATAATGGGACGAATATGTGCAAAATTGTGAAAGCACATAGAAACTGTATTTTTATAATGTTACCTTGCCAGCATATGTAGTTCCTTCTCCTCAGTCCTCTCAGCCCTGTCCCTTCTGCCTCCTTCATAAGCTCTATCTACCAGATGTGCCCTTACAACTTTTATGGAGCTCTTCATCATTGCAAAGATCTCCATTAAAATAGACAGTCCTCACAAGTAAAAGTGTTACTTTAAGCTGGTATTTTCACTGGTCTTTGACATAAAAAAACCCAGGAAGACTGGTGCAAACAAGGGATAAAAAGACACAGCAAAATAGGAGGTATCACAGGAGAAATTAGGTGACTAAAAAATAGCTATGCTGCAAAAAAAAGCATGGCATGTGGCTCCATCTAACAGGTCATATTACCTATGCATATTACCTTAGCAGTGAGAAACAGAAACAGCTTTCATCATCTGTTTTCTCAGGGAATAGCTCCAATGAAGCCATCATAGTTGAACTGATGTGAAAATGGAGGTATTAAAAAATCACATAATAATAAATGTAAACAGGCAAAATCTGGTCCTCTGAGAGATGTGCAAGCATAGGCTGCCCCTGTGTGCCTGTGGCTCAATAGGACACATTCTGCCACCCAGCTATAACAGCTGCAAATAGGGGAGAGAGCAGTTGTGATAATTCTCCAAGAAGAAGGTTTCTAGATACTGAAGACACCTCTATATCTTGCTATCATCCCGTGGAAAATGGGGTTGGGGGATATGTCCATAGTGTCTTATTCCACTCACACTCCAGACTGAATGCATGATCCTGAGTATGCTTTCAAGTGCTGATCAAGTTAGTACTGCATGCATCTATTCCAACCTTTACTTCCACAAGTAAATAAAAAATTTTAAACCATCCTTAATTGATTGTTAGAGAACCCACTGCCCCACCTTATTTTAGTTGCTGATAGGCTGCATTCTGTGGCACACACAGAAATAGAGAACTGTTCTGAATACATGGTCTCTTCATAACCTTAATATCTCAAAATGAAACAGTTCATATTACAGCATAACTGCAAAGTTCATCACTTTTTTCCCAAACACTGATAAAATCCTTAAGCAGCAGAAGTCAGAGAAATTATCTCTGCAGGGTGTCATGAGAAACACACTCACTCTGTAATTTCTTATTTATAATTACTATTGGAACTTGTCACTTAATCAGCCCTAAATTCATTAGTGCCAAGTTGATAATCATGCTGGATAATCGATCAAGATGCCATGCAACAGTAAGTCAAATGACTCACAAGAAAAAGTCTGCTACATCAAAAATATTACTCTTATCAACCAAACTCGCAGCCTCATCAAGAAGTGGCTTCACAAGCATCCATTCTATCACTTTTCCCAGAGATCAATATCACAGCTGATGGATTAATTACTTTTTGTATTATCTTATTCACTCTTATTGACTCTGGTGCAGGGCTAGCTTCCTGCCAGCTCAGGGAGCTTCTTGGCCAGCTGCTGGATGAAGCTCTTCTGGACTGCTGGCTTAAACCCTCCATCTTTAGTCATTTCCCTGTTCTGAACAGCAGCTTAGTTACAACATGTTTACTTGTCATTCTTCAACAGAAATACATCTTCTGCTTGCTTTTTCCTAACTGCAGAACATAAACATAAACTAATGGAAAATCCAAAACTTGAATTGTTCCTGTAAACACAATACCTACCTGAAAATAAGCCAATACTACTGTTACATCACACTGTCTTGGGTTGCAATGCAGAATGTGACCAGAGGTGTGTATTCTATCACCATCTGTTGAAACCAGGTGGGGCAGTGTTCTTTATCATCTCCACAACCCATCCTTCCTCCAGGAAGATATCTTCTGTTAATGGGCCAATGAGTCCCACTGTATGAGTGATCTCCCATTGGGAGATGCTCCAGCCAGGGGGAGGAGCCAAGCCTTTCCTACCTAGATAAAATCTGAGATTTGGAACACCAAGGCAGCCTTTTTCCACTGGATTCAAGAGGAAAACCAGACCTTTCCACATCATCACTGGACCTTCAGAGGAAAACTGCACCCCTCTACAGGACCACTGCTTCAACTGAACTATATCTGTCATCCAGGAGGATGCAGCCACCATTTAATGGGACTGCTACCAACACCCTGACTGACAGGGTGTCAGGTTGTATTCTGACTCTATCAGTGGTTTTGGGTTTCTTCTCTGTGATACTGTATTTCTATTTTAATTTTCCTAGGAAGGAACTGTTATTTCTATTCCCATATCTTTGCCTGAGAGCCCTTTAATTTCAGAATTATAATAATTTGGAAGGAGAGGGTTTCCATTCTCCATTTCAAAAAAATAGGCTTCTGCCTTTCTTAGCAGACACCTGTCTTTCAAACCAAGATACACACTCTTCTTAAACCTTAAACATTTCTTTTCATTGTCCATAGTACTTCTGAAGTGTTTTTTTTTTTTCTTTTTTTTTTTTTTTTTGCTTATTGATGCATTTTAAGGCAAGAGGAACTTTTACTTAGTCTGCACTCCAATTTGCCATGAAGATTTGTGCCACGCAAATGCCAAACATGATGGCAATGACTGGAGATGAACCAAGGGAACATCATGGCTATTCCATGTTGGAATTTTCTTGTTATTAACATGATTTTATATACATTATATCTACAGCAATCATGGGACAAGGCTGCAGGTACAGTGGTCTTAGAGCTTTTATTCCATCAGCATCATAAGCCTCATTTTACAGAGTGAGACACGGGAGATGGTGAAAGCCTCACCCTGACAACAACAGCCAAAATTCTTTGTTACAAAGTTTTTTAACAACTTTCTAGCCAATAGCATAGTTCAAAGCTGACAAGCATTTGTTTAAGCCAATAAAGCTTAATAAGGCTGCACATACATTTTGCTCTGAACAATGCTTGTTCAGTGGATGAAGGTTTATTATTAAACTTACATATTTCTACTATCTTGCTTAACATTTTCTTAAGGCCTGTCTCTACACAGCTCATAGCCTTATTGTTTCTTGTCCTTGCATCTTCAGCATTCTTGTATTCTTCCATTCTGAGATTTGCTTTCACACAGCTTTTGAAAGTTTTCTATCTGCTCTATTTCCCACAATTCCCCCTCTCGGTTCATCCACAAAGAAATCCTCTTACTAGCTTTGTGGAGTTTTAACTATCTTGCGTTACATAGTTCTATTATAGCACCTTTTCCGTCATCTAGCAAAACAGTGGTACCAGCTTTCTACATAAGGCAAAACTCTAAAGTCTTTCTTTACCTAATATATTGCACTTTGCTTGTCTAAGGCATCTTTTTTGCTTTCTTTAATCTACAGTAATTCTAATGTTTTAAAAGATCTGGTAGATTCCAAGGATGTAAGTCAAATCTGGTAGTAGGTGCTATTCCTTGATTTATTAAATCTTGCCTGTTTCAAGGCCTTGAATGAAATCCTTTGTCAAAGTTTCCATTTGCATACACTACCTTGGGATCAGTAGACAACTGCACAAGATCCCATGATCTCTCTGTGATTTCATTTCCTACATGTCTCTCTTGGACGACAAAACCTTCTCTGATGGTTCTGTCCATCATCTGTTGCACACACCAAAGTATACAAGGCACTACTACTAATATTACCACCACAAAAATCAATACATATAAACCTATCTTGTAGAGCTCCTTAAACCAAGGTGCAAAGCTCCATCCCTCAAACAAATTGTCTAACCATGATCCATCATCTCTTTTGAGATGTTAAACCTTTCAGCTTTTGTATACTTTTGTGGATAGATTCAGAGTGGTCAGAAAGATTCATACAGCATAATCCTTCAAATTCCTCACAACTATGTCCTTCTGCCAGTAAGAGAAAATCAGTTGCTGCTCTATTTTGTAGGGTGGCATGTCTAACACTGCTGACATCTGCCAGCATATCACTGATTGCAATGGATGTGGCATTGGTTTGTTTACTCAACCAACATTTGAGCCAATGTAATTGTTTCAATGCCATTGCTGAAGCAAGCTGATGTAAAAATAAACCTGCTGAAACCTTATTTGCAGCTTTCCAGGGCCTAAAATCACTCTAACAATTTTCTTCATATTGATAGGCAAATCTTTTTCCCCTATTTTAAGAGCCAAAACGAGGGATGCGGGAGGGACTCCAGATGGTTCTTAAGATGCTGTTTATTGTATCCAGATGATACAGCAATTCACGGGTCATGGGTGACAAAAGCCTAACCTACAGCTGCCAGCCACAGCTATAGGCTTGTCTGAAGCCAACTCTAGTTCTGGTTACAATGCATTTTATACTTTTCTTGGGTGAACATTGTAATACATAACAACCAATTAATACGTTTACTATTACGTATAGCCTATCATAACTACTAACATTACCATATTCATGTTATTATTTTCCAATCACAAAAAGTTAGTACATTACAGTTTAAGCTAGTTGTTTTTCAGTTTTCTTGCAGTGGAAAATTCTGAGACCTTTTTTCTACTTGCAGCATCATCAGTCTTGTTTGCCTGTAGAATCATTTTGCTTGGTAAAAACATCTTCTGTTTGAGGTAGATTTATCCTTTGCTCTGAGCCATAAAAACCCCTTCCAACTCACATACTAACATACCCTTTTCCTTCTTAGTTATCCAGAAAGACTGGCTCAGCAATTCTTTTCTTCTATATCAAAACTTGCTTTCATTTCTATTCCTTCTTCAGATTCTACATTCAAAGATCCCTCTGCCAAGCACACACACACATCTCTGAGACCTTCCTGTCAAACTCCCATCCGTCCCAACACCCTATATTTCTTCTTAATGACTGCTTTAGCACTAGGTACTATCACTGTGAGCTCTACAGTGCTACATGGACCACCTTCAAGGTGTGATAGAATGCTTTACCAAGCCCTATCTCTACAAACGAACCAATATCCTTTTGGTAATTGTTGTGGATATTGGTCAACCCTGGAAAGTTCATCCCAACTGTCTCAATAATTACACCAAAATCTCGAGTTTCTGTATGCAAAGTAATGGGCGATAACATTGTACTTTAGAGGATCACTTTCTTGCCAATCACTAGCTGAAAATGTAAGGCAAAAATCCATTGTTAAAGAACCAAGGATCTCTAATTCTTGGGGTTCGGATAATCACTCATGGGATTGCTTCCATTGGCAACCTCACCTGGCTTACTATTAAGTTGCCTTTTGGTCGAAGGATCATAATATATAGGTATCGGACAACCTCTTACTGGCACACCAGCTAGACAGGTTGAGAAATGCCTGTCCAATTCAAACCCAGAAAAGCCTGTGGTGTCCGAGCCTGCAGTCTTGGCAAAGGCAACCCAAACACTTGGTTTTGGTTGTCCTACAGGCAAATCCGCATTACATGAAGCAAGAAAAACTAGCAAGCACCAGAGTAGCAATAGATTTTGCCTCATACCTTTCGTGAGCTTTTTTTTTTGGCAAAAGACTTCTCCATGTGTTTTAACTCCTGAATTTGTTCAGAGGCTAGCCGATTGTAGCAAAAAGGGATAATTTTATCTTTACTAATTTAATGGGGGTGTTTTTAACTCTCTAAAGTAACACAAAGGATACCAAGCTTTTGTCAAAAGAGCTCTACGAAACCAACAATTTCCACGCTTTTTCCATTGGCATAAAAATCAAGTTTTGCAGGTTCCACAGGTGAACAAGGAAAGTCAGGCGTGACCCGTAGTCTTCTCTGTTTGGCTCACATCAGTGTGCTTGTTTCTCTGCTCTTCGGACTGTCCATGTGTTCTTGTGAGTGATACTGTTTGACGTTCTTTGCTGGAACCCACTTAGGTCATGCACCTGTGGAAACACAAGCATACCCTTTGCCCCACATTATTAGTTGAAAAGGACTTTCAGTTTGTCCTGTCTTAGGGTTTCTAATTAAAACAGGGGGATTTTCTTTCAGTTTTGCCTGTGTGTTATTTGAAAAATGCCCCAAAATTGGTGGATTGGGTTCCGCAAAAAAGCTGTTAAAAAAATTTAAAACATACAAAGCTTTGCTCAACCTCATCTGTGATGTTGCTACTACTCCACCTTCTGTTGATCAAGAAAGTGTTTTAGGGTGTGACGTGTCCTTCCAATAATTGCCTGACTTGTGGGGACAACAAAAGTGTGGAGAACACCCCAGTCCATTAAAAATGTGGCCAACTTTTGGGCTGTATAAGCAGGGCCATTGTTTTTACTTCTTAGGGTATACCTAGTGAAGCAAATACTTGCAAAAAATGTAAACAAGGTTGATTGGCTGTTTCTCCTGTGTAGACAGAGGCAAAGAGTGCACCTGAGAAAGTGTCCACTGACACATGGATATTTTTAAATTTCCTAAAGGAAGAGTATTTAGTGATATCTGTTTGCCATAATTTCAGGGTTTGCAAACCCCACAGGTTGACAGCTCCTGTAAAGACAGGAGGTTGCACAAGCTGACAATCAGGGCAAATACTAATGACAGCTTTTGCTTGACTTTTAGAAATGCAAAATATTTGCACAAGTGCTTGTGCATTTTGGTGAAAAAAGGCATGACTTAATTTTGCTTGTTTGAAAATGTTTGGCAAGGTGTTTGAGACAACTAGTGTCAGTATGTCTGCTCTTGCATTTCCTTCTTCCTTTCCTTCTGGAAGTGAAGAATGAGCCCTATCTAATGTGAGAGACAAAACATGGATTAGTTCTGCATTGCAAAATTGTATAAAGACATGAAAGCCAACAATATAGGGTGTCATTATTAAAATCTTTTAAAACCAATCCCTCTATTCTTTTAATTGCACTGGAAGCATAAGTAGAATCTGTAATTAAATTAAAAGGTTCTGAAAAAAGCTGAAAGGCCCTGACCACAGAAGCCAGTTCAGTTATTTGAGGGGAACCCATTACTGTTTGAATATCTAATTCCCATGTTTTAGTTCTTTGGTTTAACCATATTATTGCTGATTTGTGGGTTTTCCTTGATCCATCAGTGAAGAGATTTATAGCATTTAAAGTTTCTTCACTTAGCATGGATTTTTCTCTAAAGCTAATTTCTTTTGCTTGCAACAATTTGTGACCTGGGTAATGAACAAACACCTGAAAGATTTAGCAATGCATTTTGTAAATAATCTGAATTTTGCAATGCCCAATCAAGGTAATCTTTTTTCACAGGTGAATAAATAATTGCAAAGTCTTGACTTGCTAAGGTTAACAAACTTGTTCTGGCTTTAATTACAATCTGTGCTATCACTTCTATAGTTGTAAAAATTGTTTTCGGGGTTGGAGCTGTAAGGAAGAAAAATCGACTCCACTATTAATAAAGAATCTTTTTCAGAAGAGTTCCATTGAAAGATCGAGGCATAAAGTTGCATTTTTTTCTCCCAATACTGCAAGAAAGAAGGGCTTTTCCAGAAAATAATGATGTGCTTGTCTCTTCTGGAAAACAACTGTGATTTTTTCCAGGGCTGCTTGTGCTTCAGGTCTGAAAGTTCTAGGAGCTTTCAAGTCGCATTCTCCTCTCAGTAAGTCAAAGAGTGGGGCAAGTTAATCACTGGTAATTCCCAAAACAGATCTGACCCAATTAATCTCTCCTAAAAGCTGTTGTAGATTTTGCAAGGTATGGATGCTGGTCCAATGCTGCATGTTTTGTAGCTTGATTGTCTGTTCTGTCATCTTTCATCCCAGATATTTCCAAGGTGGGAATCTCTTGTATTTTTGATCTAGAATTTTCCAGTCTGGCTTTTTTGACTTTGGCAACAATGCTATCACAAGTTTGTTCCATCTCTGTCTGTGTTGGGGCTGCAATGAGCAAATTGTCCATGGAGTGTAAAATTATGGATTGTGGGTGCTTTTGTCAAGCTGGAGATAGGGTTTGTGCAACAAAATATTGGCAAATAGCGGGAGAATTTTTCATCCCTTGGGGTAAAAATTTCCAGTGATATCTTTGCAGTGGTTCTCCTCAGTTGATAGCTGGAACTGAAAAGGCAAACCTCGGTGCTTCCTCTGGATGAAACAGAATGTTGAAAAGTCTTTTACATCGATGATGACAAGGGGCCAATTTCTTGTAATCATTGACACAGAGGGAAGTCCAGATTGCAGGGGTCCCATGTCCTCAATCACTTCATTGTTCTTCCTCAGGTCATGAAGCAATATCCAGGAGTCAGAAGTCCTCTTGTGGATGACAAACATTGGGGAATTCCAGAGACTATTTGTAGGCATGATGTGATGTTTTTGTAACTGCTCCTCTATTAAGTTTTTAAGAATATTTAGCTTTTCTTCTGATAAAGGCCATTGATCAATCCAGAAAGGGATATCCGTTTTCCATGTCAGTTTTAGTGGTGGGCATCAACATGGTCCCCACCAAAGGCCCACTTCTAATTTGGTTCCTCACTGGGACAAGACATCTCTCCCTATACTATGATGGGACTCTGCACCACAAAGTGATGAATAACAGCCATCTTCCCTTCAGGACCTGTAATGGAAATCATGGATTCGCTCTGCAAACACAATGGCCCCACCAATTCCTGTGAGAGTGCCCATAGGTGACACCAAATTCCAATCACTCTGCCAAAACCTATGTGAAATCACAGTGTCATCTGCGCCTGTCCGGCATACCTTTGATGTAAATTGTTTTACCAAGGTGAGTCAGGCTGCAAATCACCTCTGGTTGGTTACTTCCAACGTGGTCCACCCAAAAGACATCAGACATTGTGGTAGAATTCCCAAACAACAGTTGCTGGTACACAGCTTGCTTAGTTAAAGGTGAAGTTCCTCAGGTAAGTATTCTGATTGGCTGCATTCACTGGTAATGCAAAAGCAATAGCTATTGGTGTTTTTGGCTGAATTATAATAGGCACACTGTATGCAAGAGCTAAAATTATTAGTTCTTCATTACAGTTTACTGAGACAACAGAACTGAAAGACCAAAATTTCTGTTGCTGTCTTGTCTATAATTAAAAAGTCTTGTCTGTGTTGTGAAGTACCAGTAACTCCTGTGGGTATGCACTCATGACAAGTCTTTTAAAAGATAAGTTAATTTGGAAGTTTCCAGTTCACAACGTGCCCCTGGGGGAAGCAAAGTGGGGTCGCATGAGGGATGGCTGTAGGAATCACAAATGACATTGGATTTGGGTCCCATCCAGGTATTTGAATTTTTGGTAATTACGGTGCCACTATTTGTTTCACCACGCGGCGGCGCTGCTGCGTACTCTTTCTGGGGTTCAACCGCAGAGGCTTCCCATCGATATCGAATCGAGACCGGCACTGATTCGCAAAATGTTTTCCTTTTCTGCATCGAGGGCAAATAACAGGTGGTTTAGCTTTTTTGGTAGCCTCTGAACAGTCTTTTTTAAAGTGACCGGGCTTCCCACAGTTAAAACAAGTCCCTTTAGTATGATGAAGCTGGAGGGCTGCAAGAGTTTTCTCAAGGGTTTTTATTTGTTTCTCGATTACTTTTTCGAGACATAAACACAAATCCTTGAGAAAACTCTCGCAGAGTTTATCTCCCAGAGATTCACCCAAGATGCTAGCTTGGACCTTCGCAATATGCTGCGGAGTGTTAAGTTTATTACAAGCGGAAAGCATTTGCGGAACGGTCGGTGGCTGGTTAGGCAAAGCTGAGATAACTCTCTTGCACTCCTCGCTAGCATTAGAAAAGGCAAGGCTTTCAATGAGGTAGGGGTGGGCTCGCTTATCTGGGCACTGCCTTTCAACAGCCTGTGTCAATCGATCTAAAAAAGCACCCTAAGCCTCGGTGTCACCTTGCTTTATTTTGGAGTAAGCATTCCCATGACTGCCTGCCGGTTCCACAGCGTGCAAAGCCTTTCTCGCGGCATTCTTGATATCTTCTAGAACAGCCCTGGGCAGTAATGCTGCCTGATCTTCCCGCTTGCCAAAAGGTCTATCTCCAGATAATTGAGCAATATCAAACACAGCATTGGGACCACCAGCATACTTTTCTATTAATCTGTTAAGAAGCTTTCTCCATTCAAAGTCCCACAAAATATATTGAGAATCGCTTAAAATCAGGGAAGCCACGTTTCGACAGTCTGTGGGAGCGAGACCATAAGAATCAAAAATAATTTTTGCCACATTATCAAAGTAAGGAGAAGTCAGCCCACTATCCTTTATAGCTTCTCTGAGTTCTTTGATGTCGTGATATGATAGGGATTCGTATTGAGGATTGCGATTATTTCTCCCATATCTCACAGGCATAGCAAGGAGTTTTCCACTTAACGAGTCAAAATCTTTATCTCGCCTGAAATTCCGTCTGCTCTCAGACCAATCAGGTAAACATGGTGGACAACTGTCATTTGCGATTTTTGGAGGCCCCCCAGAGTTTGCAAAAAACGAGGGAGTCTTTGAATCAGTTTTAAGCAAGGCAAAATTCCCATCCGAGCTGACTTTGGTATCTATTGTTTGTGCAGTGAGTACAGACTGTCTCCCAACTATTGTGCTGTCTGGCGTTTGCGCTGGGAAGACAGGCTGTCTCGAGTTAAAAACAGTACCCTGCATTTGTGCTGCGGCCCCTTCGCCCTCTCTCTGAGCAGCAGCAGCAGGGACGGGTGGGGGCCCGGAGGGGACGGCGGAAGGCAAGGGACCCGCAGAAGGAAAAGACTGTTCATTAAAGGAAGGAAGGCGGGGTGGTGGAGGGGACCCTCCGAAGGGCACCGTGAGGGAAGGAATGGCGGCGGCGGGAGCTGAGCCGTCCCCGGCGGGAGGGAGCGGCGGAGGTGCTGTGCCGGGCCGGGCCGGGCCGGGCCAGGCTCTGCCGGCGGGAGCGGCGCGGATGGATTTAAGGAACCGAGCTGAATGGCGGCAGGATCCGAGAAATCAAACCCTCTGGAGGGCGCGGGTGGAGACCAGGGGGCGATCCGTGGCCCGGAGGAACGGAGCGGCCAGCCGCGGCCGAGGAGGGGAGGGAAGGGCCGGCCGAGCGAGCGGGGGATCGGAGAGGCCGTGCGCGGTGGGAGCGGGACAGCCTGGCACAGCCTGAGGGAGAAAGGCAGCAGAAATCTGGATTGCGGCGGGGGGGGAGCCGCTGCTGGTCTGGGGCCGGGAAAGAGCAGCGCGCCCAATTCCAGAAGCGGTGGGAACGGAGGAATCGATCTGGGGTGCAGGGGAAGCCGCGGGTGGGTTCGGTTGTTGAAAAATGTGCAACATTCAACGACAAACTGGCTGTAAATCTGCAACGCTCCGGTCTCCACTGAGAGTGAGTGAGTTACAGAGTTTACAGATAGCAACGTCCCAAAACTCGTATGTGAAGACAGACATAGGGTCTAAGTTAAAGATAAACGTCCCATTTCTCCACGGACAAATTCTGTCCCATGCTGATTTCCCCAGAGCTCACCTCGTGTCTCTCTCCACAGGGTTTCTTTCGTGGACTCCGTCCTTGGAGTATCCAGGAGCCACAGGAAAAGACGAGAATTTTTATCCTTTTTTATTTATATAAAAAAATATTTTTAATTTCTATCTGGGAATTTCCAACAGGCTGACAACTAGTCAGATATGTTTCTTGAAACAGGGCACCATTTCTGTTGGATTTTCTTGTTATTAATATGATACTATATACATTACATTTGCAGTAATCATGGGACAAGGCTGCAGATACGGTGGTCTTAGAGCTTTTATTCCATCAGCATCATCACCCTCATTTTACAGAGTGAGACACGGGAGATGGTGAAAGCCCTCTCAGTGACAAGAAGAGCAGAAATTCTCTCTGTTACAAAGTTTATCAACTTTCTAGCCAATAGAAAAATGTTAAAAGCTAACAAGTGTTTGCTTAAGCCAATTAATGAAGCTGCACGTACATTTTGATTTGAACAATGCATGCTTGTAATAGCTTAAAAACAATGGATAAAGGTTCATTATTAAACTTACATATATCTACTATGTTGCTTAACATTTTCCTAAGGCCTATCTCTACACAGCTCATAGCCTTATTGTTTCTTGTCCTTGCATCTTCAGCATTCTTCGGTTCTTCACACAGCTTTTGAGAGTTTTCTACCTTCTCTATTTCCCACAGTGCCACTGTAGAAAAGCAGCTGAATGTCTGTGCTCTGCTCACACCAAGTACATGATACTTGATGTGTGTGCATACAACTGATACACTTGTGCCTCAGGGCTGAACTGTCCTGGCTTCTGTGCCTTGTTTTTTAGATTAACTTTGGAAAATGTACATATTTGCAGAAATGAGTGCTGAAATTCTGACCCCAGGACTGCCTTTCTCTGATTTATTGTACCCTTCTGTTACTAATCTCACTGTTTCTGCCCCTGGATTTCATTGCTTATTTACATCAATGGTTTTAGTGTTGATTTACTCTTTACTGAACTTTAAAATAATTTCTTAATTTCCTTCCCCCCCCCCATATTTTTAAGTTAAAGCACTAAAGAAAGTCCTCAAAGGTTAAGAAGAAAAGAAATGCTTCGTTACTAGCTGCACTATTTTTTATAGGCACACAGTGAATCTGCTTGCAGAAGGTGTTTCAGGCAAGCTAAACCCTCCTCCCTGGGGGCTCTTGAGAAAAATGGCAAGTGGTCACTGATGACTGAGGAGAACGGATAGGACACAAAGTCTAGAATTGCTAGTGTATATATTCATTCATGAACATAAAGTGCTCCACCCAAATTGGTGCATCCCAAATCTGGACTGACACAGATTTCTGATAGTTTCTTTACAGTCTTACAGAATTGTTCAGGTAAAACACAATTTGAGTCATCAATAACTTCCCTATTATGAATTACTAATGGCAGTAAAACTTTGCAAAGCTACTGCATTTCTTCAGCATTCTTGCTGCCTGTTAATCCAGATGTTCCTGGAGTCAGTCTTGAGACAGCTACATCCTTGTGATGCCAGATGACGCTAGGAAGGGTTTCAGAGATGTGCTAGAGGACCTAGGATGCTGGTGTTTAGGTCACCCAGGCTTGTCTTTTCTCATTCAGAGACAGCTCTAAGCTTCTAGGAAGCCAAGTCCTTCTTTTCAGGACTGCCCTTTAGCTTTACTTCAGCATAAACAATATTAAACTCCTATGTAAAATTCCATTACCTTGTTCCATTACCAGGAATGGAACTTCCCTAATGTTACCTAATGAATAAGACTAGCAGCAAAGAGGTTTTCAAAAAAGCAATTCTTTTTGGCTACTAATGAAATGTTTGCCATTTCATTTCAGATGAATGAAAATAATCATCAAATTAATACTGCCCATGAGCTGTAAACACAAAGTTCTATTGTACTGCTTGCATGGCAGACACTCTTTTCAACTGTAATAACCATACAATGGGCTACAAGGCAAAATTATTCAATAATCTGTGTAGTCAACAAAATAGTTTTCTATAGCAGTAATGTTGGCATATGTCCTAAAATTCACCTGCTCCTCTCTGGAACTCATTAAAACTTTTGGCCTCCACTACATCCCTGACTGTGTTTCACAATGTAAAATTACTTCCTTAAAACAAAATAGAATAAAGAGGAATGGGTGAAAGAAGTGGGGATAAAAAATCTGTTCTCTGCCAGTGTTCTCAGCTGCTCACTCATTTTTCCTTGGAACTCATGGATTTTTAGTTTATCTGCCTTAGCCTGTCCTCTGCAACTTTGGTTATCAGAAGTTTGTAGTTTCCTACATTAGTAGGTAAACTTATATATTTGATTTCATAGAGCTTTGCTAGTATTTAAATGGTCTTTCAATTATAGAAATAATTAAAATATTGTAAAAAATGTATTTGCTTAATAATTTTGGTGTCTAACTATGGAAATACTCTTTATCAGATATTTGCCATTTTAAAAATAAAAATTAAAATTATTGCATAAGCAATATTAAAGCATAAGCTTACCATTTCACTCTCAACCTAGAGTCTTTTACAGGAATTCCTTTGCACCCCAGAAAGGAGGAAAACTTCCCATTGCATTAAACAATAATTCACAAGTGCAGAAATCTCAGGGGTAGTATTTTGCTACTTTGCACATACAAAATGTTTTTGACGCAGTCATCTCAATTTTTTTAAATACAGGGAACTTCCCTATGCAGCAATATAAGAGTCTTTTTTGGTTGAAAAGGTAAGCACAGTAGTTTGTCCCAGCTGACAGTGACAACTGATGGATCAGAACATCTGAGTAGGGATTTCCACTTTGCTACAGGCTTGATTTATGCTGACAGCATGAGAAATTCCCTATTACATTAGGTAGTCTTGGGCGAGTATTAAATTTGTCAGTATCACAATTCCTTGATCATAAAATTGAAAAACATGAAGCAATGTTTGGGTAAATCAAATAAAAATTAGAGTAGTTGTTTAGAATGAGGTAATTATTATTCAGTGTTCATTTAGTTAATAAATAGCATCTTGTTCCTGATTTTCAAATAAATTATTAGGTTTCACATAGTGGTCTAATAATATGGACTAGTTACTGTTTTCTACGTACTGTGAAGATTATTTTTTTCAATTATCTGCTGAAAGCAAATGAGTCCTTTTAGATTTTTGAAAGAGAAAGTAAAATTAAAATATAGTTATTGTTAGAAATTTTTTAATTTTCTGGAAGATAATATTTAGCTATTCTAGTCTATCTACACACTTTTAAGTTCTTAGTGCCATGAACCACTAAATTAGAAAATCTCTCAAACCACCTCTAATGAAATAGCAATGTTGGATGTTTCACAAAACAACCATTTTGCAATTTATTATCATGCTTAGATTAATGAAAGCTCTAAGGACAGATGAGGCAGCTTATATTTTTTACAATTACAAGGTCACATACCCACTATTATTCCAGAGTAGCCGTTTACAGTCACAGTTTTCCAAGAGCAGTCCGGTTATCTGCCATCGTCTTACTCATATTACCTTCAGTAAATATCTCCTCATTGGCTTAGAAGCTCAGTTTTCAATCTTTTATGATGTAGTAATTCTATTAGACACCCATCCTAGTACTATTTTCTTTTTTCCTTCTGCTAACATGAATTGTTTGCCCAGCCAGTTTCTCCAGGAAATTTTCAGGAGCCATCCTTTTGTATGGCTATGCTTTGGGAGTTTTCAAATGTCGTCGTAAGTTCCTAGTAAGAAAGGGTATAAAAAAAAAAAACGCTTCACTTTCACCCCAGGAATAATAAACCTGTTATTTATCTATTGTTAGGCAAAGCATATCCCCCCACCACCCCTCGGGCTGCTATATAATTTCAGGAATGCTTGTTAGGCCCAAGCCTTCATTAATGCCTCTTATGCAGTTAAACTCCCCTTGAGATCATTGGAAATACTCTCTGCTTCCAGGAATTTCTGTTGTCTAATGAGGTCCTGTTTCCCAAGAAAGAACATCCCTAGTCTTCATGTAAACCACTCTAGAACTGATTCTAATCTGATTTTACTTTGTGTGCTTTATGCATATAGTAATAGAATGAACCTTATCATCAAACTTTGTGCTTTTGCAAACTTACATTAAATCTGCTTTTGTTGATATTTTGATCAGTGTTTCTCTAAGTGACCTAGATCGCTCATTCACAATGCTCTCTCTTACCTTTCACTTTTCAGACATTTCTTTCAACTTGCTAATGACTCTCATTGTTTCTTTCCCATTGTCACCTATTTAATTGAAAGTCTTTTTTAGCAGTTAATTTTACTTTAGGTATCTCAGTTGATTTCTTGTAAAAGTCCCTGACTGCAATTATCTTTCTATCCTTTGATGAAAGCAGCTTTCATAGCCTAAATCAGTGCTGGTGACTTTTCCTGCAATAAGCTCAATGACATAATGTATACTTGTCCTTTCCCTGCAATTGTGTTCCAAGGTTCTCCTACTGAGTATCTTCTGTCGGCATTCTTTCCTTTTCCCTGATTTAATAAATTTGTCGGATACACTCCCTGGGCTGCTTCCTAACACCCTGAGATGAGCCTGGAGCAGTAAGTTAGCATAAATACACATTCTATTGTTCCTATGCTTCCCTTTTGGATGCAGCAGCTGGACACTATGAGGCAAAGACAGTTTCATAGATATAAAACTTCAACTGCAAATGTAATAAACTCACTGAAGTACCCTCACTGCCCTCTACTTTGACCCTGCAATGTTCTCCCACCAGGCTCAGCAGTAAGGACTCCATACCCATAGAAAAGATGCAGCATGAGAATTGAAAGGGAAGAAAGAAACGATCAAGCCTCCTGCACGTAGTCTTAGATCTCCTCTCCTCCATGCCAGCTTTTTCTCAAAGAATGCTGTGTTGTTTCTACATAAAAGTATGCTGTAAAAACTCTGTTTTCATTTTTTTTTTTTTTTAGCAGGGGTTACTGCTTCCCACAGCAGTTCCCTGAGTACAGCTGAAGCCAGTAACAGTTTTCTCTTGCAGCTCTAGAGAGCAGTCAAGACCAGACAGATCAGAGTATTTTCACAGACCTTCTCTCAAACAGTCTTTCCCCACTTCTCAGTCTTGATCTCAACATCTTACTCTAAACAGCAACATAGATAGTTTTTTGTTATGGAAGTACTTCAAATGATTTGACACGTTTCTTGAATGACACGGGAGAATAAATATTTTATACCAAAAGACAAATCAAGGCTAGATCAGAATTCAGTAATTCTTTGTATGACATCTATAACAGGTACTGATTGACTAAATAATATCCTCATAGTGCAAGGGTGTTTTACTTGACATAGGGGTGATCAGAAAGGAAAAGGCTACAAAAAGGTGATCTCATTTTCTTTATCATATGTTGTGTATGTAGCTTTTTGCTTCATGTGTTGGAAACATAGAATCATAGAATAGTTTGTGTTGGAGAGACCTTAAAGAATTAGTTCCCTCAATGATAATGATTACAATGGTAAGACATATAATGATAAAAATTACAATTATTATAATGATAAGACATAACTCATTCCAAATTATTATTTCAGGCCAGTGTC
Organism: Toxostoma redivivum; assembly: GCA_013397375.1. Taxonomy (NCBI): domain Eukaryota; kingdom Metazoa; phylum Chordata; class Aves; order Passeriformes; family Mimidae; genus Toxostoma; species Toxostoma redivivum. Next base: position 78,526 of record VXBI01002485.1, read on the forward strand.
TCCGTATTAAATATAAATTATTTCCTATTTTGTGTAGGTAGGTAGGTTAGATTAGTCAATTACCCGTAAACATGTTTTAGTTTCCATGGCTACTCAGGTGATTCTGGCACTTTTCTTCCACACCAATGGTTGCCACGGATACAAGATATCATAAAATACAGCAGCTACAAGTCAGAATTGCAGGGGTATAGTCCTGCATGCTGCACATATATGCAATATATCTTGTTTGACACAGTGTTTGAATCCTGAGGGCATAGTCAGCAGAGTTCTTTGAGTTAACCAAGTTAATAAATTTGTTATAAAAGGAGAGGATGTTCACCAAAATGGATATGACATGGCTACATTGCCTGAAATACAGCACTTGAGTACCTTCTGGCAAAAAATAGGAATATCCTGATCCTAACTGTATCATAAAATTCTAACCCAGACCAACAGAGCAGAGTGCTGTCTACAGTTAAGGTCAATACTATCTTACCAACGGAGAAAATCTCCTGCACTGTACAATAGGTACTTGTTAAAAGGAATCCACAGTATTTGCAAATGTCTGCTGCAATATGGAAACTGACAAAATGAGACCAAACAGCCTGTAAACGTAAAAAGAGGTAGAATAAGAAATGCACTGAACTAAGCTTATGTTTTTCTGCTCACAAAATTGCAAAAAGAGCTTTACGTGTGCATTGATATATCTGTGTCTAAACTACATGGAAATACACAGTAAACACAGTTAACCTGAAACTTAGTTCAGAAACTAAGCCTTTAATGACCTCCATCAGATAGCATGTAAAAAATAGATGCTCTTTGTAATTTTGCAGCCCACATATATTAAAAAAATAAACCCCTGTATTTTCATTAGAACACAGGTTGCTACAATCTAAGTTTTAAAGTTCTTTCAACTGGAAAAAAATAAGAATACCTATACTTTTCAGACATAACAAACAACTTGCTGGAAATTAATAACTTCTAATCTTGTAAAAACTCAAAAATTGTTACAGGATGCTATAGCACATTATATCATCCCAGTTGCAATAATATCTATTCTTTAAAAGACAGTGTAAAGTATAATTTAGAAGCCTTTCTGAATATTGTTGCTGTCTGAAACGACAGATCATGTTTCTGAAGTAGAATGTGACTCTGAATAAAAAACACCTTTCCTCCCATGAAAGAGAAAGCTTTAATTTTTTAATGGATGTTCACTCTCTGCTGTAAGTCCTAGAAATCCTGAGAATTAAGTGTATAAATAAAAGCTTGAATTGTTTTTCTTCTGTCTTGATATTTTTGGGGATCTATTATTCTAAATGGATATCTCTTTATTTTGTCTAAGACACTATGTATAAATTATAAATATTTTTAAAAATTCCATAAAGGAAATTTGTAGTTCTTTCTAGAGTTAATTGTATATTATTGACAGAAACTTTTTAAATGTACAAAACGTAAGCAAAAAATAGAAATGGCTTTCACTTCTGAAACATACACTATCCTTCTAAAGTTGGATAAACTTAATGGACAGTCTTATCATCTGCTTAGGAACATAAATAAATTCTAGACACCCAGAGTCTGCCGTTTAAAATATTATAGTGCAATTTTAGATGGCTGACCATTCTTATACTAAGATATTACAGAATCTGTTGCAGGAGTTTGATTAGCTGCAGAAGAAGAAAGCCTGTTTGGGTGCTTTTTAATATAATTAGTAATTATTTTTCTTCTGGCAAATTGCCTCCTTTCCTCTCTTTTAAACAGATCTTAGCAACTTATATTGAAGTTTGAATTTTGAGTTTGCTAGCTGATTAAGAATGCTAGTAGTCAGCTGAGTAAACATCTCCATGAAGAGATTTGCAAATTCAAAATCATACCTAATTTAGGACCAAATTACATAATATTAACTATAGTTGAGGAATGACTTCTTACGTTACCAGTGTCACAAACCAAAGGCATTAAAACTACATGCAGAATTCATTAGGAAGCTGCAAGCTGGTGAAAGCTGGTCCTCAAAACACTGCTAATCAAGCAGAAAACATTCTAGTAACGCTGTCAAATGTGTTGACACAAAGTATGGAGCTAATGTTTTAGACCTGAATGCAAAAATGAAATTGGGATGTTTAGCTCTAACATTAGCAAGCTTTTGAGTCTAGGATTTTCATGTGACTTTCAAGAACTGGCCAACTCTTTCTAGAAGAGTTGCACTCTTATCCATGAAACATGCTTCTTTGTGTTGGAAAATAGCTGCATGGAAACAGAAGAAATATACTGCAGAATTTTAACAATACTGAAAAAAATGTGTAAAGCAGTAATATGATGCACGGTGCCTCTCTCTAGGGTGCATTCAGGATATCAGACTTTTCTGATGCCTGTTCTGAGTCACTTATTTGACAATTCAACCTCCCTATGCTTTGAGTTTGTTTGAGGATAAGAAGCTGTAGGTATTTGAAGCCTTAGAACTCTGTAATTTCTTGCCACCAGATGGTACGGAAACTGAGAGCTAACACAGGGTCAAAGGGAACTTGGATGATCATGGACTAGAAATATACAGAAATACCCCAAGCACTGAGACAAAACCAGCTGGATTCTGGACAAATGTAAAAGCTACCATGTATATTTTTCCCTAGCTGTCTGATTTTGGCAACAATATACGACAGGGTATTGCACTAAATGAAAATTTGGCTTGACTGTGCTTACGTAAGAAACCTTTGACATGTAATTTTAACAATCAGCTCTCCAACATAAAAGACAGTAAGTATGTGTGTTACATGAAAGATTCTGCTCAAGATAAAACTGCACTGTGAGATACAAAAATGCTTGAAGCTCAGCCTGGATAATTGGAAATAGCCTGGATTTTCTGTTCAGAGCCCTACACATCTCCCTGTAACTTTAAACAGTACAGTGATATGGTTATAAAAATGGACTATGATGACACCATTTCTTTTTTCAAAAGCCTCTATCTGCTTTTATTTCCCTCTTCCAGTCAGCTATTTCTTTTAGGAAGGCTGGTATTGCAGTACAATTTCCAGTTGAGTACTTTTGTCACCATGGGCCAAAAAGGCAGCAGGGCCAGTCATTTTATTCTAATTTTATGTGTGTAAACTATGCCAATGTGTTTATTTCCTCTGTTTTTTACAGCTGACGTGTTTATAAGGACTGATTAATGCTACAGGAACCAACTATTGCAGGCAACAGTAATAAACTTTCAAAACACGAGGGGAATACAGCTGCAGGGATCAGAGGGGTAAGAGCGCCTGTCACACCTCCTGTTTCCCCACACACCCTTTCCTCCCCTCTCACCACCCTGGGACCTGAAGGCCTCCCTTGGGGCTGCTGTCTGGCCTTGCTGGGCATTGCAAGGTGCCCTATGCTGGGGCAGGGGGCTCATCCTGCTCATGCAAGAGGGTGCTCATGCCCTACAGCCACAGTCATGGGCATGCCTCTGTGCTGCAGGAGGTCATGGCATGACGTGAAATCACTAAGGACGTTCAAACTGAGGAGAGGGATAAACAGTGAGAAGTAGCCCTTCCTCTATGACCAGGAGCCCTGGTTTCCTCCTGGCCTCGCTGAGCTGCCCAGGTGTAAAGAAAAGTCACATCTAGACACAGCCCTTCATTATTTTTGGCTATATGAAGGGAAACCACGATATGACAACTGAAATAAAATTTTAAAGGACCTATTCTTAACATACCCAGAAAGCTTCTCAGGAGTAACTTGGCTTAGAAACCTTATTGTAAAGCCTCATGACAGCTAAGGCAGAAAACTCAGTATTTGATTTATTCATTTATATTCCAACATAACTAAAAGCTCATAAAATCCTCAGGCACATACTATTTGTTATGGAACAGCTATCAAACATACCAGCAATAGAGAGTATTTGTGGACAGGGGTTTTTTTTGTTTTTTTTTGTTTGTTTGTTTGTTTTGTTGTTGCTTTGTTTTGTTTTGTTTTAATTTTGAAAAGCTTTTTGTTTCTTTAGACTTTCAAGGAAATTATGATGATAGAAGAAAGTGTGGTTTAGCCTTGTTTTTTGTTTCCCACATTGCCAAACTGGGTCTTTTGTATTTGCCTTTCATACACCTTTATCCTATGTGGGTTTTTTTACAAGTAATGAATCTGATGTTAAATTTAATTACTCCTTCCAGCTTAAGTGACTGGGAGCATTTCAGTGCTAAGAACTGGGTCTGTGATTTAAGTGATACCAGTGGTATGAAATTTGGAAGTCTAATTATTGGGGTCATATGATACAGAAAAACACAGTCTTGTTAAGACTCACAACCTCAGTTCATATTTACTGGCATTTTTAAGGCACTGCTGCTGCACCAGCTGTCCCTCTACGTCTGTAACTTGTGCAAAGCAAGTGTTCCCTGTTCTCTTACATCTGGTTGTAAGTGACAATGCCAGCACAAGCAAACAGCACTCACAGCTTTTGGTTTGCTTCATGTTCTCTTCTTCCTCACTAAGAGAAAAGAAAAACCATGAGGTTTGCTTTCATCACTTACATCTTCTACCCCTCCCTGGGAGTTGCAGCCAAAGGATTCATGGGGAAGGTGAAGACAGGGTGGGAATTTTACCTTCCTAAGGTTCCCTGAGAAAGGGAAAGCAAAATAAATTCATGCTTTGTCAAAGAAGCACCAGTTTATGTGTCCTTCTGCATTATGGCTACTTCTACTTCTCTGTGTATTTTCTGGATTATTCTGAAAGAAAGGAAAAATGGCTGACGTAGGTAGGACAGTTTTTTAATTTGGAGAAAAAAAAAGAAAAGAAAAAAGAGGTTTCAGAACTTTGAGTGACTTAGAATCACACTTATGCTGCAGATCCATCTCTAGCACTGCGCTGACTAACTGCTCCCTCCTTGGATCAGTAGTGTTTCTTCACCTTTGAAAGAGTGAGTAAGTGGGGATGTAATATTTTTATTAGTTACAAGCAAAGTTATAACACTTTGTAAGAGACAATTCATTTTTTCTAATTGCAGAGACAGGCAAGAAGAAGATTATATTTGGTGCAATTAAGTGGTTAGTCATTCCTCCAGAATGACAAAATCTTGCATACGCTTTTAAAAATCTTTTTTAGCTACAATAAAGCAATCATATTTAAAAAAAGGCATAAATGCTAAATGTTTTACTGACTATTGAATATTAAGCAAGCACTACATCTTTAATTAAATACATTTTAAACTACTTAATAAGCACCAAAATCGCTGACAGTCAAGTGACAGAGCCCTTATATCCATTCACCTCTTACATTGATGTAAAAGGCAAATAACTGCTGAGTATGACAACTCAAACTGATAAGAAAACACCATAAATATTTAACGTTATAAAAACAAAAATGTAAAACCTAACAAAATATTTATTAGGCTACAACTTAAAATTTGAATTATTTTCCTGAATCACTGATACAATATTATGGAAACTATCCATCCCAAAGGCTTTACACAAACATGGAATATAAGAAAATGCAGTGATTATCTCCTATTGATAACCAGTAACAACATTGGACCTTGATGAAATTCTGTACGATCAGAAGCATTATTTTTTTTATGCTTTGATTTAGGTATCAAGAAAAGCAAATTCTTCTCAGAATCCAGGCAAAGCTTTAAATATTTCTACATGAAAACAGCTTGAAATTACTAAACCAGAAGAGATATAACAAAATAAGGAAATGTTAAACAGCTCTGAGGTAAATAATAATTAGATGGATCTTTTTTAAAAAGGGAAGAAGCAAAACCACAGTAATAACAGGAAATCATTTTATCATGACTAAAAGTATATATCTAAAGAACATTTATGCTCTTAGCTATTGAAATTAATCTGATCTTAACTATAGAAAATAATCTGAAACAGTAAGCAACAAAAATTTGTTTACAAAGAGGTTGTCATTTCAGTAAGGCTGAGAAAATGGGAAGCTTAAATGGAAGATGTGGTAGGCAGGAATGTTGTTACATTACAATTGAAATGAAAGTAATATTGCATCTGCAACAACCCATGGTAAGATCATTACTCTGTCATTATTTACGGATTCATGCATACTTGACAAGAAATGGACTTAATAACATACAGCAATGTTGTAAAACTACAGTTCTGGTTAAGGAAAAGGGTAAAAGTATAGACTTGCCTCAATGAAATGTAACATATTTTAACAACAGAAAGAAGGAAAGAATTACACCATGTCACTTTAACCTTTTGCACTCTTATTAGATTTCCTGATATTGTCACTGGTGGGACAGAGAAGCCAATAAAAGCCTACTCAGACACAATTTGTTAAGGCAGAAGCTTTACCTAGGCTAGCAGTAGAAATTACATGTAAGAACAACTGACACAGTGGATAAATGTGGCCAAGGGGAGCTCATCTCATTCCAGCTTTCAAAAACTTTTACAATTATTGATGAATCAAAAAAAAATCTGTCTCAGATGCCTTAAAGGTCAATAGTACCCTCTTTTTCAGTGTTGGTAGACTCTTCCTTGAACTGAAACAGATGAAGTTATTTTACCTATTAAAATGGGAAGTGGGAAAAGGATATTTTCAGAAAAGCGCAACAATCTAGTAAGGGTTAAGAAATGTGACATAAGTGGCATATATCCCAAACCTCTTTCTTTCGAAACAGATGTCACAGGGAAAACTTCAGAGCAGCTGGTTTAGCAAACCAGTTGAAAAAGGGAAGGAGAGTATGGTGCAGAGTGACTGGATGGGCTGTGCCAGTCCCCTGTGATGGGAGGAACCTTCTGTATTTCACCATAATGTTGTGTTATGCCTCAGGTCAGGGCTTCCCTGACACAGCAAGAAGCTGCTCATAAAGTCCACTTGGCAGTGATGCAGGTCAGAGGCAGACTCCAAAATGAACCTGGCTATCCGGTGCTGAGTTAATTGTCCTGGGTGATGACAGCTTCACAAGACTTTTGTCTGATCTAATGAAAGCACTTACTGTGGGAAGGCAGCTGGAGGTAACCAGATCAACATTTACCCAGAAGACTACATTTTGGAGTTTCAGTGATTTTCAGATAGCATTATAGCATGCTAAGACTATTATTTCAGGAGGGTTAAGCCTATTAATTTATTGATTATATGGAAAGGCAAGAAGTGGCTCAGCAAGAAAATACCTTCTTAGCCTCAGCCACTGCAGCAAACCTACCCTCTTTATCTGTTTTGCCATTTCAAGCATTTCTGGAGTTTGCAGACTGGCAGCAGAACAGGCACCAGGTGCTGCTGCTGGGTTTCTCAAATGGGACCTCTTTGCTCTGATTCCATTGTGTTTGTGTAGGAGTAGCTGCATCTCAATCATTCAGTTGAGAGGACAATCTGGAAAGTCAAGGGCACTGGATCAGCTACCCATGTGCAGGGAAAACAAACAGGGACAGTTACTGCTTTCATCCTTTTCACCTTGTTTTAATTAAGATACTGGGAAGAACTCTGGACAGGACACACAGGAGACTTGTGCCCCTAAGCTTGTGCTGTGCTTAGGAAGCTTTTTGCATACCTGCACAGATCCTTCAAAAAGCACTAACATTGAGTGAATAATCCTTTCTGCAGAGAAAATATTTTTTTTTTAAATTGTGCCACAGTACCTGGTGGCAGTCAGTAAAATTATGATCACACAACCATATGACGTACTGGAGGACAATTTTCTTCTCCCACTGGGTGAGTAAATCGAGTCCCAGTGCTGGCAGGAAGACTTCAAGACATGAGAAATGGGGCTGCCACAAAGGAAAGATATCCAGGCTTCCTGTCTCTGCACACACATCCTCTTCCAAGTCAAGTAGACTTCGTCAACAATGGAAATAATGTCTTTTCTTCCTTTTGCGTTGTTATTAGAACATTAGGAATTCACATGATACTTTTTTTACTTCAAATACGTAGACTCAATCTCCCTAAGCTGGCCAAAAGAGCCAATATGCAGAAATCACAGAAACTGTGGAATCGAAATTGGCACAAGAACATAGAAAAAAAAAAAATCAACAGACAGCTCCTTTAGGCTCCTTCATATATATTCAAAAGCAATCCACTATTACAGTTCCAAGGTATCACTCCTTACTTTAGAGAGCAAGCATATGAGTCACGACCTTCCCATACTGAAAAAGACATAAGTAGCTTCAAGAAATATCATAACAGACCATTGTTAAAAACGGTTGATAGGATGGGAATCAGATGAGGAGGTAAAAGCTGTTGTTCACTCAAGAGATGACATTTTTACAGATTTAAAACACTTTATTTTTTTCATTGTCTTGTAGTACCTGCAAAACACTATTTACTCTGAGTCAAACACTGGCAATTCACTGAAGACTGAGAAGAACTTGGCAATACAGTAGCATCACTAACAGGTGGAACAGAGGATCTGGGACCTTGATAGGCTGGTGCAAAACAGCATGAAACCTTTGCAAGTTTGAAATTCAGTGCTCTTTTTGTTTTATTTCACTTAAAAATGAAATTGCTTGTTCTAAAATGTTGCTGAAGTGGATATACTTAAATGGCTTCTCTGTGCCACATGGACTTTGGTGTTGAGTGGAAAAATGTCTCTTTTCAAATCTAATTGGTCTATTATTTTGGAATGGAGCTGTAAAAATCAAAGAAGCAATCAAACCATTTCTGCACGCTCTGACTGCAAACAGAAAATGAGAATGCAGCAAGAATAGAGCAAAATCAAGAGAGAAATGCTGACTATTTTGTTGAAAAACTGTTCTGAATAAGCTATGGGTTCTCTTGCAGAGGCTTCCGACAGAAATATTTGTCATTACGACGTGAGATTTGCCAGATGAGCAGCACTGTCTCCCCAGAACAACGTTTATCAGAAAATTGGAAAGGCAAGGATCAGAAGGAAGGTAGAATGAGGATGTGGGAGCTGGGGAGCTTGCCAAGTGCAGCTCATGCCCGACAGGTGCTGGCCTCCTGCTGCAGTGGCCGTGCAGCCAGTCAGACACCGTGGGACATCCCTACCAGCACAAAACACTGCACGTGGGAACAGCAGCGAAAAGCTGCGCAGATGGCAAAAGCAGGGAGACCTGCAGGCAGGGATTGAGTGTGGGATCCCACCTTCGAGGCCCCTGGGCAGACCAGCAGCAATACCGTGTTCGCCTTTTGGACGCTGGTACCCAAAGTGGCGTGAGCAGAGGGCTCGGCTGCCGCCCCGCTACAGCGCCTTGGTCAACACCTCCCGACCTTTGCTGAAGGTCCTCGGACCTGGGAGACCTCTCGCTGCTCTATCTCCATGGAGCACTAAAAGCCCTGTCGATGCAGTACCGTGGAAGGCGCCACGGCTCCACCACCCGGGAGGTGCCGAGCGGGGAGCACAGCAGCGGGAGCGGAGCCCCGTGTCGAGCGGACTGCGCCTGCCGCTCGCCCCCTCCCCAACATGGAGACGCGGCACCTCCTCGCCTTGCCGCCGGCAGCA
>VXBI01002485.1:88007-244374 GCA_013397375.1 Toxostoma redivivum
CTCCCGGCAGGGCACAGCCCGGGAGCCGCGGGTAGGAGCTCTGGCTCGGCTGGGAATGCCGGGCTGGAAGGCTGCGGGACAGCGGCAGCGATGAGCCACCCGGTCTTCCAGGGAGTTCTTCACTCCTCGACCCCCCCGTCTGCGTGTAGCAAAGTGTGTATTCCGTGCGACCTGTTAGGCCGGGAGCTTGGGGAGATGCAACGGTGGGCTGCTTTGGGGGAGCGTGTGTGTTGGTGTTTAGTGGGCGGGTAGATATATTTATTTATGTACGTGTGGAAAAATAAGTATTTATGTGTGAAGGATCAGTTTTGATAGGGTATTTCCTAAATGTTCATGTGCATTTACCTATGCCTGATTCGAGATCAGAAATCACAGCTTTGTGTTGTTCTCTGTGTATGTGTATATATTGATATTTATATATCCAAGGAATATAAGAATATTACTCTTGTCAAGCTGCCCTCCAGTCTTCTGTCAAAGTGTGTTTTTGTTACAGCCCAGACATGTATTTATGTGTCTGCTGAGAATGATGCTAACGTGAAATGCTTTGTTAGATTGCATTCTGAGCAGCAGAACAGAGTTTAAACAGGAGAAAGTGCTATGTGTGATTTTTATATCACTGCAGTTTTGGATGTTATCTGCACTAAGGTTGCTATACAGAAACGTTTCCATCCTTGTCCTGACCCCCTTCATGCACCTATTGCAGAATAGTCAGGTAGTTGAGGGAACAAAATGAAATGCAAACTGCTTTGCCCTCTGTTCCTCCCTTATCTGTTTATACTGTAGGTATAATCTCATGTTCCTCACTCTGCATGACAAGATAGTGGAGTTGATATATTAAACTCTTTGGGGTAGGTTCTCTATCTGTTTTGCCTTTGCAGTATCTTGTAGTTGGAGACTGATCCTCAGCCACACAATTTTGAGATGTTTGTTTCGTGTAAGTGTCATGTAAGTGTCATGTAAGTATCCTTGTGTTTGACAAGATTTGACTTTTGTGATTGATGTTTCGCAGGCATTGCATTGAGCTAAATTTGAATCTCTAAAAGGCTAGCATAATACAGAGTTAATAGGAGATACTGTCTATACTCATTTTGGTAGCTTAGATGGTGGGAGGTGAGCTGCTCAGCATGTTGTGGGTCTGAGTGATGCAGGTAAAGGTGAGAGTGGTGCATACAAGCTTCTTGGGCTGATGCTTTTCCTCTAAGCACAAGTTAGTGGAGAATGCAGTATAGCCTGGATTTCACATTATTTAGGATAAGTAGAATCATGGTCATCATGGTCTGTAGAGGATGCTGTGTGTGGCAGTTGCCCAATTTAGTCTTTTCCCCGCTATTTCCTTTTGGGAATACTATGGTGGAGGGCTGGAGGAGTGCTTCTGTAACACTTCTGAAAACTTCAGGTTCCACAGGGGACACACACACAACTATTAATCTGCTTCATCTTCACTAGCTGTGCATCAGTGAGCTGTAATTCTGTTGATTTTAATGAACTGCATGAAGTGACGAAGTTTTGGTGACCTGGAGATGCTGTTGTTTGGTTCAGCTTTGCATAGAGTTGACCTCTCACCACGTTGGTTTTGGATACTGTTCTGAGCAGGCTGCTAATTTCAGTGGTATAGAGATGGAAGAGTTACCAAGGACAATTTTCTGAACATGCTAGTGAAATCTCCATCAGGAATGCTTTAAAAACAGTTTATTCTCTCTCCTAACCATATGCAAAGACACGATATCTGTTTCAGGTGGAGTATTTCTGACCCTTTGCAGCTGTAACTTCTGTAATGTTGGAGAAGGCTTTCTGTGGACTTCCACACATACCAGTGGTACGGACTTTGCTTATAGATATTTCCTTTAAGAAAGTGTGTGGGAAAGGTTTATGTATTTGAGTTTTGATATGTTAGTATACTAAATACTAAATGTATATCATTAATGGAAAATCGGTGATTAAAGGCAGAGCTGTGAACAAGTGCTGCATATCCAGCAGTCTCCAATTTCAAGACCGGGGAGAAAGTAAAAACCATTGTAATGGATATTGTACCCATGGGGAGAAATCCTTCCTCCTGTCAGGCAGTTAGCTTTCAATTTCTGTCACAAGTGTCTTTCTGTACAAATTTATAATCTAATTTAACAGCAGATACAGTTGCTTTGCCATTTAAGCATCTAATCTCTTCCTGAATGATACCAGGGTATGACCACTGAGTATTTTTCAGGATGATGTGACTTTTTACTGAGCAGATTGGAATTGAGTAGTCAGTCCAGTTGGAGATGATATGAATGCTGTTAGTCTAATGCCAGTTTTCAGCTAGTTAACCTTGATGAAGAGGCAGTTCAAAGGTTGTTTCCTGTCCGGATGCATTTTCTTTGATAAATCTGTCCTCTGTATGTTTCTTAACTGTTTTGCATGTTGCAAGGAGTTCCCCCTGTAAAATACAGATGGATTTTAGAGAAATAAAATGTGCTCAGTTATCTGAGATTGGACTCCAAAAGTTAGCATCTTAGGGGAGTGTGTTTGCACATGTGCTTTAGCTGTTCATTACAAGCAAGTGATTTCCTGAACAGCAGAGTTAATGCAAAAAAAAGTTGTGTCTAAAGTTGTGTCTTGAGGTCAAAAATAGATTTTTTTCATTGTCTTTCCCTGTACCTCTGGTATGTAGCTTCCTCTTTGCACAGACTGGACTGATTTCATGACACATGGGCTATCATTTTCAATTATGGAAACTGGGTGGCATATTTTATGAGGTTTGACCCTAAAGATGTTCAAATTGCAGTCTTGCCTTCTCTGGCCTGGCTTATTGTACAAAAGTCATGAGAACTTAATCACCTTCTAGTAATCTGTTCTTCTCTGGTTGAAATCTATGAATGGCTTAAAGGGTACATAAGTGAAAAAAATCTTTCAGGCAAGATCAGGAGAACAGACTAACAATGGACATAAAAACTTGACATTGTCATGTGGGTCAAAAGACTTCCCCATGTCTAGAAATAGATTTGCAGCATCCAACTGACTAAAGCTCTTTTCTTGAAGGTGATAAAATAGCAAGACAAGTGGTGAGAGTGTTTATGTACTTCATCATCAGATTTGGGCTTTTCTTGCTATCTGCTGTTGTAGCCATGCCCCTTATGCAAGCTTTTTTTCCTGAAGTGTGTGATACTGTATCTCAGGCAGTCACTGGGTGTTCAATACTCTAATCTCAGAAATGGCCAATTAACTTTGTTGACATTAATACTTATATTGCTTGATTCAGTCTCTGCCAATCAATCTGTGAACAGCTTTGAAAGCTTTTATAAATTAGATGCACTTCTAAGTCTGATTTCATCACACCATAGCATGATACAAAAAACATTACCTAAAATCCTAGTGCATCCGTTTGACTTCAAGTGTCGTATTTCTTCTACTGTATGGTGCTTTTGTTAATGAAGGTGGTAGTTATCACCTGAAGGCCTTAAATCAGAAAGTTTGCATCTCATGTGAGGGCAGTGGGTTCAAAGAACTTCTACAGTAAAACTTAAATTTTAATGTAGTAGTTTCGCATTGTCTTCTTCCACAGTGTGTGCATTGTGAGTGCTATTAGAGCTAGAGTGTCAAAGTAAAATGTAGTCATTAATTTAAGCGCAGCAAATTGCACTGGACAATAACATAGAAGTTTTTGCAACTCTTTCTGTAGCTAATGCTGCTTTGGCTGAGGTTATAAACTTGTTTTTTTTGAGACAACCGAGGTATGTTTTATGTGACAGCTATCCTCTACATTCATAGATAGAAAGTGTCTGCAATTTCATTTGAAGGATGATCATCTCTATGTTCAGCGCTTCTGAGGTCAGTGTCCAGAGTTCCTGCATAGTATGTTTGCAAATGTGGTCTCCAGTCTGTGAATACTAGCTTTGATGCTTAGGTAGAGATCATATTACAAGAAGAATCATCTTTAATATATGTTTTTTTTAAGTATTAGGTACTAAATAGCAGTATTATCAATTGCAACAGTTCAACAACATAAAAGAGATATTCTAAATCCTAGCACTGACTTAAATGTGGTCATGACTTTGTCCCATAAAGTTTTTCTTACAAAAAAATAGAGTAGTATTTAAAGTCTTGACCAATCTATGAAAACCATGAATCTTGTGGGTTTAAATTGTGCGATTTTCTCTTCAGTAGAGAGAGGTGGGGTTTTTTTTTCTACTGAAGATTGAGACTTTTCGATAATTACTGTAGTTCAGGAAATGGCGCTTTAAGAAAATTTGTCAAAATCCTAAGAACTGCAATTCAACAATGGTATTTTGAATCAATTAGTTTTTCCTTTTAATTGGAGGATGTAGAATACAAGTGGAAAAAAATTGCTCTTAGTTTCAGTTCAATGCTATAGCAAAGCTTTTTGTAGTTTTAGTATAGTCACTTTTGACCTTGAGCAAGTGCAAAATAGATACATTCTTGTGTTCTGTGCAATTATGTGATCCAGATTAAACTATCCATGTGAGAATCTTTCTTCCACCTCTCCTTTTAATTTCCTCAAGTTTCTCCAGAAGCATCAACTTGCACTTGCAAATTGTCCTTCTGCTGCACAGGGATGCCTCAGTACCTAGCTGGAGCCTGCTGTGCAGTGCAGCTTGCTGTGTGTAATTGCTTTCTGCCAGAATGGCACTTGAAGGAACTAGGCAGTCGACTGAGACCCCAGGAGTTTTTCACACAGGCCTTCAGTCAGCAGTTGGGCAGTTGCAAATTTGGATTCTGTAAACCGAAGAAGATTTTTACCACCTTATCTGCAGTTGTATGTGTCCTTTTTGCAGGCAGTTCGCTAAACCTCTTTTTGCTTTTTCCATCCAAAGCTCAAAACTGATGATATGTACACCCATAGGATATTTTTCTTCTGTGACCCATTTTCCTGTTGGAAAAAACATAGTTAAATACTAGAAGATAGATAGATAGATAGATAGATAGATAGATAGATAGATAGATAGATAGAATTTGAACTACCCTTCATGGCAGGCTAATGACCAGCTAGATGAAAATCCAGAGGATGATGCAAAGTTGCTTTGTCTGCCTCTGTGCTGTGGAAGACACAAGATACCATCTTGCTCCTTCAAGCTCTCCCTTTATGGGTCTCACTTAATTTTCATTGTGGAGTACATATTTGAAGATTGCCTCACTTATCATTTCTCTCTCTCCTCTATGTCCTTATGAAAATGGAAAACTAATGGAGACTAAGTATAATGGTTTAGAGGAGTTGTCCAACAGTTTGACTGCCTTCTGAAGGGAGACATTTTGATGTGTCTGGCCTGTCGTGGGGAGAGAAAGGCTCTCAGATGTCTAGTGATCTCACTCTGTGCTACTAATTTTCCTAAGGATTAGTTTTTGATTATCCTTCCCTCCTTGCTGGGCTGTCTGACCTCAGGGCTGTGCAAATGTCTGTATTGAAAATTAAGTAGTAGCAATCCTGAAACATGTCAATCCTGACACTAATTATAGTGTTTTTATATCTCAGCAGAGCAGTTCCACCATTCATTGGTGGGTTTAAAATATTCTTTGCTTCCTTGTCAATACCTCTTGACCCCATATACCCCTGCTAATTCTCTTACCTTTAGGATTTCCACTGTTGTTTGCACTCTCCACAGCAGTTGTAAGGAAAGCTGCTGAAATCTTGTAGAATAAAATTGCTCTTTCTATGCAGCACTGCTCTTTTCTCTTTATCTGGCTGTTTGATGTCACTTAGCAATTGACAGACCTGTGGTTACCAGTGGAGCTAGTAGAGCACGTGTCCAATGCACCTTAACTCGGCAGATTATATTCAGCTATTCAGTTTGTTGTTTTATCACCATAACTTGCTGTTTGTGCCCTGGACCTGACTGAGGAAATTGATACAGAGTTGAGATGTAATACCAGTCTAATGTCAGCCTTCACTAAGACCTGCAGGGACCCTCTTAACAGAGCAGAGAGACATTTGCAATTTTAGCTATGTCCTGCAGCTGCAATAACATTCCATCAGAAGTCATGGTTTTGTTTTCAAACATAGGTACCTATTGTTAGAAAATTGTGTGAGAGGAAGGTGACTTTGCCCAGGTAATAAGCATTGATGACTCTGCAATATCATCCACATCTGCTGAAGGGCTTGCAAATTACCTCCTTTATTTAGATGCCTAACTTGTGGCTGTTTTGATGATGTGTGTTCATATAGCATGTGTTATTGTTAGAAGTCCTAGTGTCCGCACATGTCCTGAGTTTTTCTCTCTGTTATAGGGACAAATGCTAATGGCACAAAGTTTAATTTACTTTCCTTCTGCAGTATTTAAGCAATGTTAATGCTCAGCTATTAAGTAACTGTCTCAGGTATTAGTGCAGGTACTGTAACTGATAATATAACTAATTGGAATTCTTCATGAGAGGTAGGTTTCCTGAAGGATTATCTTGTATTTCATTTAATAGAAATGCTGATAAATATGTGTGTGTGTGTTATGTGTATAGACACTTTCATTAGGTGTGGTTATGCGTTCATTTACTCAGCCAGCCTGCTTTATATTTTTAAATATAAAAAAGCCTGCTTTTGATTTTTTTTTGAGTGTTCCCTAGCTGTGATAATGACTAGAAGGGCAAGGAGGCAAGCAGCTCCTGCCTGCCTTGCCCACTGATGCCAGTGTGGCTGGTCCCAGTGTTCAGGGCCCTCATTCTTCTGGAGGTTTCTGCTGCCTGGCAGTGCTGTCTGACTGCCTTAATGACACCATTTGTCCCTGTCTCTGATTTTGTTGGCATGCAGGGATTCTGCTACACCTTTTGTGGAGCACCAGCATACTCCCTTATGCTCTATTTGCGGTTTTGCAGCTGAAGGATTTGAACATATTCCCAGACACAGGTAATTCAGTCTGTACACGTTCTTACTGCTAATGGCCCTGGCCTAATTATTTGTAGGAAGTGGCAATATAGTTCTGCTTGGCTGACCCCTTTCTCTCTCTATGGGAGAAAATTACTTGAGTCTGCATTAAAGTTAAGGTGAACCAAAATGCAGAGTGAGATTTGGGGTGGAGGAGAGGAGGAATATGAAGGTAATTCCTTTTCTTGGAAATCCATTGCACTTCATGTGTTTTCTATGAAAAGATGTTGTAGTCCTGAGCAGCAACTGCATATCTTTAAAAGATCATGAAGTCAAAGTTTGTTTAGAGGGATCAGTTCAGAATTTCTTCTCATCCTGTTGATTAGAGTACTGCCAAAAGCTGCCAGCTGGAACAGAAAAATACAGTTTTCAGAGTAAGGCAATATATGTATAATACATCCCTGTTTTCACCATACCTGCCGCTCAAGGCTACCATCCTTCTTCTAGCCAAGAGGGCAAGTCAGACTTGAACTCTTAAGAGCCAAGAAATGCCAAAGTAATTACTAGTAATGCTGTCTGCTTATTTTGTTATAAAAATAACAGGCTTTGTGTTCTATATGAAGGATAGATTTTGCTAGGATAGCTAGCAAATTACTCTCATGGACTTAGTTATTTTTAACTGCTGGGAACCTCAGGGCTGGCCACCTTAGATTTTACTGTCTTGTGTTTGTGTGATGAAGCTTGCACTTGTGTGGAACAGAAAAGTATCATGGGGAAGATAAGAGGAGCATTGCATGCACACACTGCAGCACTGTTTATGTTTTAACAGTTTAAGAAGGCGTGCAGTGTCTGGTTTGTTCTCATCTGTGGGTCAGAAGCTGTGCACTGAATTGTGACTGGGTGTGCTTTGTGTCTGAGCTTGATCCTAGTATCAGGAAGCACAAGCTAGTGTTGCAGTGAATGCGAGCTCTTTTATTTTGTGGAAATTAAACATCAATAGATGTGGAGCCACAAAGGAGCATGGAAGGACACAGTGCTGCTTTTGTGCATTCACCGTAGCCTCACATGGTGTATCCCATCAGGATTCAGTGAAGAATGTAAATGTGGTCCAAAGTCTGGCATTTTGCAGCTTTGTTAAGTCATGTTTTCTTAATATAAATTTAAAAACAAACAAAACAAAAAGCAGCAAACAAACAAAAAACCAAACAAAACCAAAATTCACAACCAGTTGCTTCAAGAACTTTTGTTTCTGAACCTGGGACAAGTAATGTTGAAAATGTCTGGATCATTGGCACCATCTCTCAGTGTTTTTCTTAGTGTTGCTAAAAGCAATCATACAGACTCCTCAGGGAGGTGTTCTTAGGAAAGAGAAGCTGCTACTTGTCTCCTTTTAGTGACAATGAGATTGTAAAGTTGGCCTTGCAGAAGAAAAGGCTTATAAAATAAACAAATTATTTTTCCGCCTGTGGTTGTGGTTAATTTTGACCTCGTGATGTTCTGATAGCAAGCTTGATGCATTTTTCCTTAGGCTAAAGAACTAAAAGTCTCTCTTAGGCAAATAGTCCATTTGGCTGTTTCAGGGAATGGGTGAAGGTTACAGCAAATGCACAGTATCTCAGAAACCTTGATCTGCAGTAGTTAATTCTTCTGCAAATCATGGGGTTTTTTGTGGCTAACAACTTTTCCAAGTCTAGAAGGATTTCCATAGAAACAAGAAAAAGGCTGTATGTGAAATTGTGGTCTTACCATAATAATATCTCTTCTCTATCCCTCAAGGATGAAGTATTTGGGGGTTTGTGCTAATAAGTTGGAAATATTTAGTAGGAACATACGGTCCTTCTGCTCCTCTGATTTTTTTTCTCAAAAGCCACAGGAATATTTAAAAAACCATTGAAAGGTGAAGTCTATAAAAGTTGTATGTTCTGTACATCTCTCTGGTTTAGTTTGAATATTCTGAAATAAAACACCAAATAAAAATAATCACCTTGAGTAATGTGTTAGAATAAATGTGCATGCAAGTGTATGCTGCTGGATTCAGCTTGAGGAAAGTCTTAAGAAATCATCTCTTTTCAGCTGGAGATCCCTGTCTGCATAACTGAGATCCGGATTGATAGACTTTTTCAATATGAGGGTTACCATGTACTGGCAGATTGTCCAGCAAGGTTGTGGAGTCTCCATCCTTGGTTCTGTCTTGACATGGTCCTTGGGAGCCAGCTCCAGGCTGCTCCACTTGAGCTGCAGGGTAGACAGTGTGACTTCCTGAAGTCCCTTCTAACCTCAACCATGTATGGGTTGTGTTAATCTCCATAGTTCAGTTCAGTGTAAAATTAAACAATTCAGCTCGCTTCACCTTTACAGTGAAATCAGAAGACAGGGCTCCATGTTGTTGGACCTTCAGGACTGACTCTTTCCCTCTTGTGCAAAAGTGCTCATTTCTCTTCAGTTGTCTATGGTCCTGTACCCTAACAATGCTCAGTGGCTCTTTCAGTGGCTGTATAAGTAGAGCATTTAGAATGACTTGGCTTAAAAAAAAAAGAACTTTTGGTCTTTTTGTCAGCTACAAAACCAGTTAAGTTTATAGTTGATGGAAGGACAGAAGAGCAATTAGGTAATGCAAGACAGCAAAACATGGCCCTGTTGCTGAAAATTTCGTATCATAGAAGTAGTAGCTGGAAGCATCCATAAAACCTTTTGCTGTCTCTCAGGTCAAGCCTTACTAAATTTGCTACAGAGGAGCACAGCTATGTGTATAATGTCAGCAATTGCTTCCTGAGAGAACATTTAATTGCAGATATTAAAATAGCATAATCTTAGAAGCATTATAGTGTTGTGTGTTTTGTTTTTTTTGTTTGTTTTTTTGTTTTTTGTGATCAGAGATAATTTTTCTAATTGTGCAGCATAGGAATAGACTGGGAGGCCAGCTTACTCTTCACTAAGGCAGCTGCCTTAGGAAGGGGATTTTGTTATATGTTGGATAGAACAAAGGTCACAGAAGTCAAGTATCAGGCTTTTGGAATGTTAGTAATAGTCTCTCTGAGTTTTATGGGGACCTTGCCCAAAGCCTTATCTATTTGTACTTGGGACAGTCCTTGTTCTAGTCATGTTCTGTAGTCATTTTGTTTGTGTTTTGAGCAAAGTTAGTGCTTGTACTACAGGCTTGAGGAGAAATTGTCAGTATTTTTTGACCAGGCTCATATAGATATTTCATATGTAGAGCATGCAATGTCTAATACCAGATTTAATAATTTGGAGATACTTACTCTGACATGGAATTTCTCATTTAGTGAAGCAATACAAAGTATACTGAAATCACAATGCATATATCCATTATACTTGGCAAAATGTAGCAGTGGCAATATACAATTCTATCTCAATACTAATACGATTTCCATCACTGATCTCCATAATCCCAGCATCACAACACTGGGCATCCTCTGTCACTGGGGTGGAACATATGGGTTGAAGCTAGCTCAGGCCAATTGCTGTCTTTGAAATTTGTTTGTTAGTTGTTTAGTTTTTATACTCTGTGTCAGCTTAAGCCACCTGTTCACTTGGCTCATGCTGGTCCTGGCTTCCTCAGGGAGGCAGCCACACTCTTTAATGAACTAACTGGGGGAAATACTTACTCCATCAGTTGATCCAGTCAGCTGTTGATAGAACTGCTAACATCTAAAACAAACATCTGGTCCCTTTTGTCTTGAGATAAATACATGTCTTGCTTTGGAAGAGCTGTGGTCAGTCACAGAAGCTAAAGTTGCTGATTAGGGGTCCAGTCGTTTGTGTGTTTTAGAGACATGCCACCTATAAAGGATCCCCTCTCAGAGAGGAAAAGTCCAGCTGCTGAGCTGCTAGGGTTTCTACTCTAGCTCAGTCAGCCCTGGCTTGTGTAAGTAATTTACTTTTTCTTTTGCAAGGGAAAAGACCTAGATGGTCTTTCATCGTATAAAATTGTGTGGTGAGGAACCTGCCAAGAGCAGCCAGTTAGCAGCATTTCTATCATATGTAGATATAGGCAGCTGAAATACGAAAGTCACGTCATGAGCATGTGATACTCAGCCTTGAGGAGGGCTGTCTACTGAAAAAACCACTACCTGTGTTTTTATTTACAGAAATGTTTCTTGGTCAAGCATCCATTTAGGATCCTTTATGAGGAGGGAGTTTGGCTAAACTAGTTTTTTCCTTGCATGAGTCTTGCAAGAGTAATGTTGTTTTGAACTATTCATTCCTTACATCTATTTGTTGCTCAAGATATCTTATTTAGAGAATTTAGTGTCCTGACAAAGAATGTCTCCCTAGAAATTCTGGAGCAGTGTCTCCTTGCATTGCCTTGCTGGCTGGGAAAGAATAGCTTGAGCACTGCCTCAAAAACTGTCTTAACACTGCATGGATTTTAGCATGGAAAATGCTGTCTGTGAGTCCTCAGTTAAAAGTACCTGCTAGTTTAAAGTCACAGCTAAACCAGGATCTGGATAACTGCAGACAGAGTATTTGTGGGGTTTGAGGTACTGGAGCCCCAAGAGTGCATATTTCTGGGATGTTTCTGTATCTCTAGGGAAAGAGATTTCCAGGTGGGTAATTGGTTCTGTATCTTCAGCATGCCTGATCTACTACGTCATCCATCAAGAAGTCTGGAAGTAATGATAAAGCCTGCATGTCACGTGTCTATTTTCTTTTACTATGACATTCTAATTAATGCTCACATCTGACCTATTTTTTCCTGTGCTGTCTGTTTCAGTGCTTGATGGCCACAGCAGGGCACTAAACAATATTAGAAAAAAAAAAACAGCATTAAGACCAATAATTTCCACACGACTGGCCGGAAAAGCAGTTTGT
The DNA here is from genome assembly GCA_013397375.1 of Toxostoma redivivum. Classification (NCBI taxonomy): domain Eukaryota; kingdom Metazoa; phylum Chordata; class Aves; order Passeriformes; family Mimidae; genus Toxostoma; species Toxostoma redivivum. Next base: position 99,625 of record VXBI01002485.1, read on the forward strand.
CACTGCCTTCCTGGTGCAGCATGGCATTTGGACCTGGTGTTCTCTGCCTGTTCCTATGGACAATAACAGGTAAGAGTTTACTTCTCCTGTGTCTGAGTCATCCAGACAGAACAAGCGAATTAAATGCTCCTGAAGTGTGTATACAGCTGTGAAATAGAATATGAATAAGGCAAAAGCTAGGAAATCTTGTGACTCCTCAGTGCAAAAAGTTTTGGTAAGTTATAGCTTTTTAAGTTGCAATGGAGGAAGGCAGTTGTGAGTGGATGTTTGAAACCAGTTTCAGCAGGCTGTTTTAAGGGAGATGCATGGGGCAGGAGTGGGTGGTGGGAGAGTTCAAAGAGTTTTCCCTTTTTTTTCTCTTGCAGGAGAGCAATTGAAGATTAAATGTGTTGCTTGCATTCTGAGCTTTCTACATTTTTGTTCTGAATTATCATAAGGTGGTTCATATATGAGTAGTGTGAGTGCACTGGTTCACATCTCTCACCTCATCATACTCCCTACAACCACATCTATCCTTTCAAAAAGCAGAGGAAAGTCCTGAAATTTTCTGCTTCAGCCACAGGAATAGGTAATTTATTTCCATAACCACAGAGATGAAGAATGATAGTTAATACTGCCTCTGTCAGAGAGAGACTTAATCTGGTACAGATAGTTTTGATATGGTAACTGAAGAAAAATACATGAAGAAGTGGGGTTTATTTCCTTTAAAAAAATATTGTTTGAATTCTGTATATGGTGGTACTGGTAGTATCCATATAAGCAGAAATTGAGAAAATGATGCACTGTTATCTGACTTTCATCTCTTTTAGTATAAACAGAATGGGATATTTTATGAGGGAGAGACTTGCTTAATGTGCTAAGGCTTAAATTGACTGCTGAATTCGAAAAAGTTGGATGAAAGAGGGTGCATATTAGCCTACAGCTTAGTGGGATAGGCATTAACTATGTCTGAGCTCCTAGATGGGTCAAGGTAGTTACCAAGATCACCATGAGGGTCCCATAGTGCCAAGCTTTTTGAAGAAAACATGGAGCTGAGTTTTTTGTTGCTGTAGTGAACAAGTATGCCTTTTGTAAATAAAATCCTCTCCTATGAAATACTGCTGTAGGGTCTATACTAGTATCTTTAGAAAAAAAAACAACCCAACACTGAAACTTAAACAGAAGACAGTAATGTACAGTAAATACTGAAATTTGCCTGTAGAGAATGTCACAGTTTCATGCTTTTGATAGTAATGTTAATTGTTACAGATTAGAACATCTTCCACATGCATATAGGAAGTTATCTCCTTTTAGTTGCAAATTTGCTATACTCTCTTGGCTTGTCTGAGAGCAAGACCAATGCTCTCAAAATGCTGCCTGTATTTCAAGCCTCTACCTGTATCTCAACTACCAGCTCACAGTGTTTAGACGATAATATAATCTAATAGCTCATATTATTTTAGTAAAAGTGGTAGTATTTATTTCCATCTCAATAATTTGCAGAATTTTTAATACAATTAATATTTAATTCAGCTGGGGGGGGGTCCTGCTAATTTCCAGGATATGTTTGCTACAAAGTATCAGTAAATGCTCATCTCTTCTAAGTCAAACGGACTTCTTTTTAGTGCAGGTTTTAAGGTGAATTGGCTGAGACTCAGTAATTAGCTAGATGTTCATTCTGAAGTTTTTTTCTGCACATGAGCTTGTGCTTTTAAAAGCTACCTTTTCTTTAAAAAAAACCCCAAGTTATCTCAATACTTGCTTTAATTTAAGATAATGAGAAAACTGATGTAGTATAGAAAAGAAAGGCTTGACATTCCATTACTAAGAGAAGAGAGAAACAGCCTCACTGGTGAATAATATTGGAAAGATATTGAAGAATATGCTTGGTTCATTAAAAGAAATTGAAGTGGGCTACTCTGTCCTGTTTAGATGATGTTTATTTAGTTTTATTTTGTGCATAATGTTTTTTGATTAATAGTGTTTTACTGCTTTTAATGAATGTATGGATTGACCTTTGCTGGCTGCCTGGCGCACAGCAAGTCACTCCATCACTTCCCTTTCTCAGCAAGATGGGAGAGAAAAATAAGATTAAAAGCTCCATGGACTGAGATCAAGACGGGGAGGTCATGTACCAGTTACAGTCAAGAGCAGAGGAGACTTGACTTAGTGAAGTTTATATAAGTTATTGTTGATTAAGGAGAGCAGGATAATGAGAAGTAAGAACTACTATAAAAACACCTGCCCTCACTTCTCCCATCTTTCTATATTCAACTTTACTCCCAGTTCTTCTTTCTTCTTCATCTGGGCAGCTCAGAGTCAGGGAATGAAGGTTGCAATTAGTTCATAATGTTTCCTCTCTGTTGCTCCTTTCTCCTCACAGCCTTTTCCTACTCCAGCATGGGGTCTTTCCCGTGGGCTCAAATTCTTCAAGAACTACACCACTATGGGTCCTTTTCCCATGAAAGTCCTTCAGGAACAGGCTGCTCCAGTGTGGGTTCCCTGTGGGGTCACAGGTCCTGCTGGAAGATGTGTTTCCATATGGACTCCTCTTCATGGGGTTCAGGCCAGGAGCCTGCTCCAGCCTGGGTTTTTCAAGGGTTTGCACCTTTCTTCAGGGCTTACTCACCTGCTTTGGGGTGGGGTCCTCCATGGGCTGCAGGGGAAGGTGAGTGCTTCACTGTGGATCTCCATGGTCTGCAGCACAACCATGATTTTCACCACAGCTGCAGGGGAGTCCCTGCACTGGCGCTAGAGCACTTCCTACCCCTTCTTCACTGACCTTGCTGTATACAGGATGGCTTTTCTCACATTTTCTTACTTCTCTCTCCTGCCTGCTGCAGTTGTGCCAGACTTTTTGCTACCGTCCCTGGCTGGCTCAGCCTTGGCCAGTTGTGAGTCAGTCTTGTAAGAGGTTCTGTCCTGATATGGGGCTTTTTCTGGTGTCTTCTCACAAAGGCATTCTGGCAGTCCATTCCCTTCACCCGCAACTACCAAGATTTGCTGCATAAACCTAATTGATACAGATATCCATCACTGACTAATGTTCATGCCTTTCAGGAGGCTTTAGCAGAGTGTGGCAATAGGTACGAGTGTGTACCATGCCTCTGTCACTCAATATCTCGTGCATTTTGGGTGATTGATTTCCAAAACGTGGATGCAGCTCCAAATTTATCCATATAGACATCCCTTAGCGTGCTTATAATCTCATTTCACGTTTTTTAATTAATTCATTTATGAAAACAGCCTATATTGGAATACATTTCAATTATTCTGGCCATTAATTAACTTTTTTTGCTAATGTATCAATTTCTTTTTTCTCTATGAGAGAGAGGAGACATTGTTTTCCAGCACAGAAACTTGAGTTTACTTTGCAACTGGAGTCCAGTATCTTGGAAGCAATTAAGTCTAGCTCTCATCTTGAGCAGGCCTATTCTAATTTGGCATTCAAAGCAGACCTTGCAAATACTGCTGTTAAAATGCATTTCTGCAAATATTATGAATAGTGTTCTCATGGCTGACTCTCTGTTTTGTCATATTGTGTGTGTATGTTGTGTGCTTTGGTTTGAGATTAGCCACTCCAACAAAAATATAAACAGTGATTACCAGGTAATTGCAGTCACAGGTGTTGTGATATCCTGTTTTCAAGTCCATATAGCCCAGATGTAGATTATATGACCTCCCAGATTCTCTGATAGCCTTCACCAATGTCCTTTTCCTTACTCTAGCAAAGGTGTTTCTAAATGCATTACAAACCCTCCATTTTCAACACATTTCACTACTACTGCTCTTGGACTTTGAAAAAGATTAATATCCTTTTCTTCCCACATGTATAAACATATAAAGCCCAGGCCAGGAATGTCAAGAGACACTTTAAGATGTAGGTGTGCCTTTGAAATGACAATGGAACCACTGCCCTGGGGTCGTGGTGCATTCTTTGTTACTTATACTACCATGCCTAGATGTTCTAGTGTCCTGGTTCACACAGGTCTTTCCAGAGATACAAGATAGTGTATGCTTGATTACAATCTCTGAGATTATGGTGAGTTATGCCGTGTGCCAGGTCAGTTCACATTGTCCATACCTCAGTTGGAAGTGGTCTGGTATGTCCTTGTGGAGGGACGCAATAGTTGCAGCCATGCATCTACCCTTCTTATTTCTTTTTTTTTTCCCTTCTTTTAAAATAGCACTTAGTTGATTTATCAGCAACAAACAGGGATGATGACAATTCATGGAATGAAAACAGTACTTGGAAAGGATCATCAGACCCACTGAACTAATTATGATGCCTTGACAGATCCTGGACAAAAGAAGTGTGAAGACTGCTGTAATGACCATAAAGGCTTTGCAGATCATTATTTGCAGATGTAACTAGATTATTGTTGATAGCTTGTGTTGAGGATTTGCTTTTATGTAACTGAGCATTTTTTAAATCTGTTTGTTCCTCAGTTGGGACTTTTACCAACACCCAAAAGGGTACTCTGTTATCATGTATGTATCTGTGTTTAAAGACCTGAGAGACCTCGGGGTCCAAACAACCTCAGGGCAGCCTGCAGTAAAAGAATGAAAATGCTTTCATGTGTGCAGAGATGTTAGCTGCTGCTAGAAGAACCAATGCAGTGACATTTCAGATGTTGAAATGTTCAGATGTCAGCGATACTGCTTTTTTTGGTTTCCAAGACAGTACCTTCTGTAGGGCATTACCAAAGCTGATGGAGTATAAGCCTTTTTCATCATTTATGATATGAAGTGTGCTTTGCAGGGGTTTATAGCTCTGCTGTGGAAATTCGCTCTAGCTTGAAATTCAGAATTTTAATTTCTCCTCTTAGATGACTGTCACTAAAAATAAAAACTTATTTTAATTTTAACTTATTTTAATTTTTGCTTCCAGAACCTTATCAAAATTGTTTCAGTATGTTATTATGGTAGTAGGAAAAAACAGAACTTATTTTTTACTGATAAAATGTCTTTCATCTCAAAATTCACCAAATGAGGTAAAAGTTACTTACATAGATTTATAAAAAAGCCACGAAGCCTAAAACCAGAATAGAACTTGTTTGCTGCTAAAAGAAAGTGGATGGAACATATGGCAAGAAAACAGGGACAATCCTACTCTTCCTGTAGCAAACTGCTATAGGATCCTCCATGCTCAGGTAGTTCAGATGCTTTTAGGCTGTGAAAGTAATGTGCTTTGTGGGCTCTCAAAGCTGTGCTGCCAGCAAAAAGGTAATGGGTAAAAGTCAAATGTGGCTTGGTGCAAGGTCTGAGTTTTTCTCTATTACTGTACATTTCCTCTTGCCCCTTCTTTCTACTTTTTCTTGCAGTGCTTGGTGCTAGGGAAAGCAAACAGAGTGGATAGTTCTGCCCTTGCCGGGCTTCCTGCTGGGGTGATTAGCTGTGATGTCCTCTGTGTTAGTACACCATCACAGTTTGCTACTGACTGGCTGAAGAATACTTGTCACCGAGTCATTCAAGTGCTCATGGCTGTGTGAGCATGGGGGAGAGCAACTCTTAGGTTTCCATGTCCACTTGAGGAAAGGTCTCCACCCAACTGCAACAGGGGAACAGCTGTGTTCCTGATGGGCTCTTGACATCAATGTATTCATGCTCCAAGATGTGAAGGAGCAGAAGTGTGAAGCTCAAAGACAGGTGTGGATGTTCCCTCATTAAAGGAGGGAATATCTTGAAAATGAAACTCTATTCAACACTGTGACTCTCTTAGGATTTTGGTGGGGGATATAGGTTGAGGGGTTTTTTTATGTTAAGCAACTTGCCTGACTAGGTCTCTGGATATGTCAGTGTTGTCCTAGTGGAAATGTAACAGGGTGCAGCTAAGAGGAAAGGAAACACTTAGCTTGCAGAAGTTTTAGGCTATTCACTTGTGTTCCAGAGGGTTTTCCCTTTTAATAAAGGGAGTCAGTCTTCTCTCTATGGCTAAAGAGGCACCATGAATTTTGAGGGATGTTGACTCTGCAGTGTGATAACTGATGTGTCAAACTGAAAGTGGTGGAGTGAAATTTGAAGCTGATTGAGGACTTGAAGTCTGGCCTCAGGTTAGAGCTGTGGAGTGTCCCAGTTGTGTAGGCCTGTCTCTAAAACAAGAACCATTGGTCATTCTGTTCTGAACAAGTAGTGAAACCTTCAGTTTTGTTTTTTTTAAACACACTCTTTTTTTAAAACACACTTATTTCAGAAATAAATTAAAGAAGGGGTGTGATGAAAACAGCCATCAAAGTAGCTTTTTGGCCCACTTTATTAATGCTGTTCCTAAAGTATTCATTGTAATGATTTGTTCTGACCTAATATTACACATTTGCACAGAGTCATGTTTCTGTTTTCCTTTTTTAAAGGCCTGTTTCTCATCTCTCCACTGATTTATAGGATTAACTAAATGCATATGAGTTGCAAAAAGACAGAATGGTTGAATAGGATACCTGACTCCTGTACTTCATTTTAACCCAGAGTTTTTCTGACTCCCCTGTTCTAAGTTGTGCAGGCAACTTCAAGAAAAGACTTGTGATGACAATTCCAAGTCTCTGCCAGGGCCTTGTGTTCTTGCAGGTAAAAGAGAATGTAGAGGAAATGTTTATATGCAGTGTAACAGAAAAAAAATGCAGAGATCTTGAGCATCTCCTGGGTACAGATAAGAATACTTAATGTCTGGGCCGTGTAAGAACAGGATAGGTTGTTTTAAGTGCATATTTCCCTGGATAGATTTTTTTTTCACTGAAAGAGTAAAGTGGAACAGTTGACAAATCCTAGCTCTGTGTGAAGGAGTAGCTGCAGTCAGGAGAATGGTACTTGGAGCTCTTTACCCTTTATGTCAGCTTCCTATTCAAATATACCTATTTGCAAGTCATCAATTTTCTTTAAAATTTCTTTTTCTTTCATGTTTTTCCTTACCCACACAGCCAGCTCTGCAAAACCATCATACTGTCTTGTCCACTCTCTCCCTCACTATGTGGTGCCATTTTTTTGTTTGCTTGTTTGATTTGTTTTTTTTTTTTTTTTTTTTTTTTGCATTGAACTAACCTGCTTTGCAAGCTTTACATTCTTCCCAAACAGTTTGATTCCCCATGTATATTTTGGTAGCTGTATTCAGACCATGTATTGTGAAGGAGTGTGCTGCAGTCCAGCCCAGATGAGGTGGTGGGAACTGTAATGTGACACTGGACACATTGCATGTGTTGGAGAATCTCTGCATCTCATATTCAGACCTAACCCCTATTGCCAGCCTATTCCTGCTCCTTGATTTCATTTTTTCTGTACAATTGCGAATAATGAGGTACAAAGCAGCCAAAGTCAGCTTTGTCTTCCATTGCTGCGTTAGCTCCACATTGGGGGCATGTTTGTTTTCATTCATTGAGTTAGCAAGTCCAGTTAAAAACCAAAGAGAATAATTTTCTGGTTTTACTCAACTTTCTTGAATCATAATCAGATTTTAGGGAGAGGAATTGTGAGGAGCAGTTATAACCAGGGAAAAAAGCACCTAGAAAAGATGTCAAAAACTGACTGGAATATATAATCTGTTGATTCATGCTTTTTTTCACCATTTCACACTCAGTCTGTAATGTGCTATGAAAATAATTCTGATGTCATGTTAAAAGATTGCAGCTTTACTGCAAATGAAGGAAAGAGCTCCATACTGGAGCAAATTCGGGTTTTTTCACATGAGCCTGTGGGTAAAGCAGCAAAAGTTTGAGAAATTGATCCAGGTTTTATATTAAGACCAGTAAGTATATTGGAGTGAAGAACTCTTCATGACATTTGGATGAGATGACAAATCTTTCTCCTATTTAGAGTTTTGCTCCCTTCTCCCTCAAGTGAAGCAATGATGTACTACAGCATCTTATTTGAGTTTTGTTTTAAAACATGTTTTTAGAGATCCCAGTAGGAAGATTATGTAGAGGTAATGAAACTACCCCGTGATTGTTCTTGTTTCTAAGTATTGGCAACTTGCTTTCATCTCTAGATATTCGAATTTGTAGCACAGGTGTAAAAGGTATTTCTGCAAAGAAGGTAGTGGTGATGTTAGTGAAAGGAAATCGGCTTTTTTAAACAGGGTACCACCTGTCTCTATCTTGTAAGCCATTTATGGTCACAGTAAACTATATTATGGTTTGGTTGTAGTGCTGTGCCTTATGTTGGTGATGTTGTTGCAGGTTCCAGTTGTGAGCAGTGCAGAGAAGGAGCCACGTACTCAGGTGCAGTTATATCTCCCAACTTAGAAACCACTAAAATCATGCGGGTTCCTCATGCTTTGTCAGTGTCCGACTGCATCGCGGCGTGTTGTGACCTCTCTGGTTGTGACTTGTCCTGGATGTTTGAACGGCGTTGTTACATCGTGAACTGCCAACACAAGGACAATTGTGAACCTAAAAAAATTGAAACTGTAAAGTCCTACCTTACCTTTGTGCTGAGGCCTTCTCAAAGGCCAGCCTCACTGCTAGGGTTTGGGCAAGTGATCCCAAGCATGGTCCACTCTGTGGGACTCCAGAATGACCCATCAGAGGAAGTGAGTAGCCTGAAGAAGCTATCGCTGCTTGGAAAAGATCCCAGCCTTGAGGAAATACCTGAATACATTGATGATTATAAAGAATTGGAGCAGGACCCCTTTCAGGTGGGTGTCAAACACCCACAGAAGGACAGTATGGATTATGCTGACTGGGGCCTAATGGTGGCAGGTGAAAATGGCTTCAACACTTCCACAGGTGATGATGGAGATAACCAGGAAGATTTTGCTGAAAAGAAAGGGGAGGCTGAGAAGGTGGAAAGCCTTCTGAATAAAACCAGCTCTGAACCGACTTCCGTCAAGGAACACTCCACAGAGAGGTCATCCCTTCTGGAGATTACACCACTCCCTGGGAAGACATTTGAAAGGGAAGCAGCTGTTCCACTTCTTGCACAACCTGAAGATACTTTGCAAAAAGAGGTATGTTTGTCCTTCAGGAAGCAGACAGAGTGTGGTGAGGCTACTTGGCAATTATTTTAGTTTTCAAATATTTAAAAATCTTAGGTTACTGCTTTGTAATATTACAACTCTCATATGGCTTACAGTCATGTTACCATGTAGAAGAGGCTGAAGTGGATAGGATTGTCTTAAGAGGCAGGTGAATCATTAAAGGACTTTTCTTTTCATCAGATGATAAGGAGTAAAGTTCCTTTTAGGGCACTGTGTGGTTTCCTTAAATGTGTACAAATGACTGAACCTGTACCTGATGTAATAGTGTTACAGTGGTCTTCACTTCTGACCTCTGGTGACTCACTGGAAGAAGTTAGCAGAGCAGTACGAGTAGACTTTCTGGTATCCAAAGGCCTTAAGCTTTAAGTGGGGAACATAAACTCTTCCATCAATAAAATTGGGCCTGCTTCATGGGTTTCATGCTACTGATGCACAATGGTATTACAGATGTAAGTACTGAGTTAATTTTTATAATGCTTTTAAAACATGAGAAGGGCATGGAACTTGAGGAGGAATGATAGCGGTTTTAGACCATAATGTGCAGCAGGATAAAGTGGATAAGGTGTTCTGTTTTCATAATCCTTGAGTCTGATAATTAGAAAAATAAGTTAATTACTTAAAATCCAATATATAAGTCAGTATAAGTAAGGTGCACCTGTTCCCTATTTATGCCAGCTAGTTTGATCAGTTGAGACTAAAGGGGCCTTAGTTTCTTAAGAACAGGAATGATTCCGTTTAAACAGGCTATAAATCCAGCATTCCCTGCGTTTGACTCCCCTTGCTAGAGGAAAGAGCAATCTGATCAATGTTAGCTGACTTGCTCTAAATTCCACAAGATTTTGTAACCAGCAAGTATCTCTTGCTGTAAAAATGGTGATTTATTGCTGTTACTGTAGGGAAGAAAAATACAAGCAAATAAGAAAGTTGCGTGAAATCTCTGACAACTGCAGTTCTGGAAGGGGATGACTGATGTGTGGAGAGCAGCAAGTCATAAGAAGCAGATAAAGACTTCAGGTAACTAGAAAGAGCCTCCTATTAACAGTCCTGGTCCTCACTGTGGATTTAAGACCCGCCAATACCTACTGGGAGGGCAAGAGAGCAGGGCAAAAGCTGTGCAGAAAGTTTCTGAAGGTTGCTGATAACTCCAAGAAGGTTATTGATTTGAGTTGCTTCCAGGAGGTTGAGAAGGAGGTGGAGACCCTGCTGGTCCTCACCCTTGCAGGAAATAAAGGATTAGTTAGGGATGGAGGCATGCAGTAGAAGCTCCTAAGAGGGGCAGGAATAAGTCAGGAAGCAGGATCACAACCACGGGCTGCAGTAGAGCAGTCTTTCACCTGTTGTGGGATCTGTTTGGAAGAATTGCAAGGGAGATTGCCCTGGAGTTAAGTGGGGGCCATAACAGCAGGTTGCTTTTCGAGACCACCTCCTGTAGAGCATAAGTGAGAAGTGGTTAGAACTCGTCTTCATGTGTAGGGAAGAACACTTGACAACAGAAAAGGTGCTGTGGCTAGCTGAAAATTAGGTACTGCTTCTGCAAGCAGAGTTGATGATGGGAGAGTTGTTTTAAAACAAGTCCCTACCATGCACACCTGGAAATGAGCATAATTAACATGGAGGTTTAGATGAGAGGAGTAGATATTGGTTGTTTTTTCCTTCATATATGAAAAATATAGATATATGTACATATGAAGAGTATGATACAAAAGTAGACTGTCCTTGCTAATAAAATTTAGAGTGGCATTCTGTCATGCACTAGTGCTGTGGTTGGTTCTAACACAGGGCAATAGCTGAGCTGTTCTTACAAAATTAAAATTAAGGACACCCAACCATATACTAAACTCATCTCCCATATTTCCTTCCATCTGCAAGGGGAAACTTGCAAGCATCTTTTAGTTATTGCCTGTGTAATGTGATGGAAATCAAGCCACACTAAGAACTGCAGAAGCTCCGTGCTCTATCATATTTGTGCATTTTAGGTGTGCAGTAAGACTTGAAACTTGTTTTCGTTGCATTTTGCTGTCTAATGGAAGACCCATTAGTGTGGTGCTAATCTTTAGCCAATTGTCAGGATCTCTGCTGACTGAACTGCTTAAGCCTTGTGCCTTAGAGGAGTCATAAAACTTCGAGTTCACCTAAACTACGTGTCAGATCTGAGCAAGTTTGTTCCCTGTCTCTAAGGGATCATGTGAATACCATTTTACGAAAGTTGAGATTTCACATTCTGCAGCCATGATAAATATATTTGGCCAGGCCTACTTTGTAGGTCTCTACTTTATTTTTCCCCCTCAGACAGAATATAAAGATTTTGCTTTCTTTTTGTACACTGACTATAGATGGAAGTTTATTGTAAAGTGAAATGGAGAAAAATCTATTTTTCACAGTGACACAGAGAAGTCATTCTTATGTGCTGTTTATATTATGCTAACATTATGCTAGCACAGCCACTGAAATTCCAATAGAAAGGCTGAGGAATGAGCTTGCTGCTTTCAGTGCAGGAGGGATGGAACTCCAAAGCTGGGTCAGTCTTTAGCCACAGCCGATAATGATGCTGAAGAACTGATTAAACAAGTGTAGTTAGAAGGTGGTTGGGACATGCTCTGTGAGCAGAGCTTTAGAAAGCATATTAATGGGATAACATTGAAAGCTGTTCATGACATTTGAGAAATTTGAGAAATATTGAGAAATGGCTCTAAAGGCTCTCTATTAAGGTAAAGAAAGAATCTGGGGAAGCAGAAGGCTTTCAGAAACTGCCAAAGCCTAAGCAACCTTTGTTTCCTAGGTGGGAATCCTTTGCATTTAGATGTGTGGAGAGATGGAGATGATGAGTGGTTTTAGCAAATATTTTTCCCTGGCCTTCTCTAGAATCAACTTCAGTCTAGACACATCTCCTGTCCCTTCTTAGTCTTCACTCCCCTTCCTTTCACTGCAGATTATGCTCAGTTGCTTTGGTGAGGAGACAGGTGGCACAGGAGGTTGGGGTCAGTGCATGGCAGTCTCCTTCTTTCCACTTGTCTTTTCTGCCACCCTTCCTTACTTTTTGTTTCATCTGCACTGGTGTGGGCTTCTCTGTGGGCCTCGTTTCTTTGGGAGGTATCATGGAGTGCATGTTTTCGTGAGGGTGTCACCAGCCCTGTGCACAATACTGTTTGCTTCCAGATTTTTCCTTTCATGTGTCCTGTTGTGCATCCCCCCACATCCTCCTGTGTCCCCTGCCCACAGAGGCTGTTGCCCTTTTTTAACTAGGTTTGAGAGTTTGCAGTATTGGTACACAGTGGCTTGATTCCACCCATTGCCAAACTGTCTGGGACCACCAGGGTGGCCCCTGCAGCCAGACCTCTGCCACCTAAGCCCTGCCAGGTATGCCTAACACAAATTTATAGCTTGGTTTCAAGCTTTTCTGGTTTGGGAGCTTTACTTGTGACCCTAGTGAAATAGAAGCTGTTGGTGATGTATTCTGGTGATAGGATTTCCTTCTTATGTGTCTCTTTCTCCGGCAAGCAGACATTTTCATCAAATCTCATATGGATTGTTTAGCACATATTTGTGTTTCTTTCTGAAAAAAGTTGGTTTTTGAAAACCAAATTTTATTATGAAGGAAATCTTAAATTTTTACACTGGACTAAAAATGCTGAGAGGTCTCCAAATAGTTTTTTCATTGGTATATAATCCAAATAACCTCTCAAACTGGGATGTTTTTGTATAGGTTATGAAAATATGAAGGTCTTAAAATCATGCTTGCTCCTAAGTTTAATGAATCGCCCTGGTTAGTGCACATTATACAATGTTTTCCTATCATCCTCTCAATTCTGCCACAGCAGTTTTATATCTCTATTCCTGGATCTGTGCTGACATGGTCTCTTCTGCAGCTTCCAGACAAAGCTGTTTTGACAAGCCAGACAGAGCAAGGTGTCAAAAATGTGATTCCCTGTTTCCCTCCCTTCACAGTAGTCAGCAGGATGTGGTGTCCTCAGGTGCTGTGTTCTTTGAGCAAGAACCTGCACAGAGATTTTAAACAGAAAAACCAACCAAACAAAGACCTCTGGAGTGTGTGCCCTTGGAGCATCCTTGTCATAAATGCAGTCAGATTCAGGGAGTTTCTGTATGTGATTTGGGTGAGAGAATATGGGGTTTGTCACATAAGTGAGTCACCAGACTGTTGGGTTTACATCAGAGGGAGTTCAGAGGGATCTTATGGACTGTCACTCTCTGGCAGCTCAATAACATGAGTACATTCAGAAATCTGTACAAAGTATATGCTGTCCAGCTGCCCAGAACAGAAAATCGCAGTGCTACCTATCCTTGAAGTGAGATATCTGCAAAGAATTAATTTTATTTTTAAAATTTCCTGTTAACTGCTGATCTGATAAACCAAGTAAGGTTTTTCAGGTCTTGGTCAGAGTCTAGATGCTGCTATGTTGATGCTGCAATATTCCAAACATTTATTCAATAGCTAAGGCCTGACTTAATTCTTGTGCTTGTTGTATTTGCAGAGATAATGCATAAATCTCTACCTAAGAAACCTTAAGATGGTTGACATCCTCTATGTGATGGTGAGCCTTTTAGTGTCTGATTGGCTTGCCTTCAGAATTCATTTTTAAGACTTAGAACACAGTTGAATATCATAGACATTCATCTCTTTTTTCGGCTTTGAGGCCTGCAGAAGCTGAACAGTTCTTTTAGTTAAAAAGACATTGACTTGATCCAGAGAGGATGTATAAAACCCCTGAAAGATGTTTGGATATTTAGGTTTACCTTTCTTTCTATTTTGAAGTCTGTGCTTCATGTTATGTGTTTGTTCTTATTTTTTGTTGGAATTCTCAAGATATTTACACTCAAGTCAAATCCGGAGAACTGAAGCATGTGAGCCCTCACCATTGGTGTGTTTGTATGTGAGCAACAGTGGCTGTAAAAAAGGGTAAAAGCAAACAATCCACAAAGCCCTAGCAGCAGAGCTGCCTATCAGATTTCCAGAAAGAATTCTTTTCTTCCCTTTAACTTTCACTTCCCAATCTGGAATTTAGGTTAATCTTGTCTTCCACATCTGTTCCAACAAATCTCTCAGTAATAGTCTGTCTGAGAACTTAATTTCTGATATTGTCCCTACCCCAGTTGTCTGCTGTCTGCTAACATTTTTAGTTTGTCTTTTTGGCTGTGACACCGCTTCAGATGTGACAGTGCCACAGGGCACCTTTTTTGACTGCAGTGCCTTGCCTAGGCTTGCTGACTGAAGTATGTTTGGTGCCACTGCAGAAGAGGCACCATAGAAAGGTGCGTTTGAGGTGACTTTGTTCTCCATCTGTCCCACAAAGCCATGATAGCTGGCTTTCAGCTGCTGGATTGGCAAGGGATGAGGAGAGAGAAGCCAGAGGAAGCTCAAGAAAGTAGACCTCCCTCAAATTCAGAAGGCAAAAAAATGCTGTGGTTTGCCCAAGTGTGGGAAGAAAATCCTTTATAAAGATGAGGGGTGGAGTGAGTATGTAAAGGAGATCTATCTGGAGGAAAGACCTTTTGTCAAGATAGAAAGCAGGATGAGCTTGAGGCTCTCCCTGTACATCATGCTGTCAAGGGTGGGACTGCTGAAGGCAGTACTTAAGGGGAGCTGCAGTCCCTGATCCTGCTATAAGTGTCCAGCTGCTCAGAGAGTACTGTCTGCATATGGAGCAGAGCTGGAGGTGCGACCACAAAGGTGATTGTGTTGTCTGTGTTATGGACTCACCCAAAAGTGCACCTCTTGGTGTTGCCCTCAGCATCCTGAAGGATGGACAGCCACAATCCCTGACACTGCACAGGGATCTTTTCTTTGTGTCCATTGTTGAAGGTTGAGGTAGAGTTGCAGATGACTTCGTGCTCTCTGTTTCCTTGCAGGCTGAGAAGGAACAGTTCCTGACATTGCTTTCACATTCCCATCTGCACAGGGAGCTTTTTCTCCTGTCCAGAAGGCAGAGCTACTCTTATTTCCTAGGGAGGCAAACTGCAAACTGAAATACAAAGAGTAAAGAACTGGGACTGTTCAGCCTTGAGCAGAGAGGGATCTGGAGATTTTACAGATGAATAAGTGTATAAACAACTCTGATGGGTGTGAAGAAGATGGAGCCAGGCTCTTCTCACTGCTGTTCAGTGGCAGGACAAGATACAACAGACACAAAATGAAATTCAGGGAATTTTATTTAAACACTAAACCTCATCTTTTTTCCTGTGAGGATGGCCAAACACTGAAGGTTTTCCAGGGAGGGAGATTCTCTGTCCTTGGAGATACTCATAACCTGACTGAGCTTGGTCCTGAGCAGTTTGCTGTACCTGACCCTGCTTTGGGGGTAGGGGCTGAACTGGGCTGTCTCTAGGGGTCCCTTTCCACCTCAGCCATTTGTGATGTAAGTGTAGACTTTGCCAACTTTCATAATCTTATTCTTCAGTTAATAGATGATGTACAAATAATAGTATTTTGCTGTACCTTCACATGCCAAACACAGTAGCCATAATTGAAAAAGTGCTTTTCCCATATCATTAGATCAGAAATAAGTCTTAAGAATATTAAGGAAAACCTGCTGGCCCATTGAGGGTAATGTGTTGTTGAAGGGCAAGATTAACCCAGTGCTGAGTTATTCGTGCCATACTTGCCATGTCCTTTGCTGCAGTTCTAATTTACTAATAATTTTACTTACTGCTTGATGCCTGAAGTAGAGACATGTAGGATGTTGTATTACGGTTGAGGAGATAAAAAGGCATGAGCAGCTTGTGTAGTGAGCAGATGTAGTAGAAGCAAGGATTCCGTTATGTTTGTGTATGACACAAAGACAGTAATACCACACAGGCTTTCTGACATTGGCTTTTAAAGGTTTATGACTGTATTTAGACCTGTCATATTGATTTTTTTAACATTTTGATAACTGTTAGCCTTAGTTGTATTCCAGGTTTTCTCATGGCTGTTCCAAGTTCTGAAACTTGGAAAATTAATAGCGTTTGTTACAAAGCCTGATTGGAAAAAAAAACCAGTCCTTGTTCGATGGGTATTCTGTACATGAATAGAATCTCCTAGTAACATAAATCACTAGAGTCATTCTGCATGCTGTTAAAAAAACAGCATACCTCTAAACTTAGAAATGTGACAAATGTCTCACAACTCTTTTCTTATAATTCCCTTTTTCAGGCTGCTACACCTTCCTCTTCTTCAGATAAACCAGATTTCTCCCCAAGTACATCAGAGAAAACCCAGACTCCCACAGCGGCCCCAGAGAATGCCACTGAAGGTGGGATCATGCTACTTCCCACTAATACTGCACCGTCTGAGCCCATGCAGCAGTTCACACCACCTGCTACTGCTGCTAAAGCAGGTAATGTTTCAACATAGCTGTCAAGCTGAAGGTACCTGCAGGTTGGACAGAGTGGGGTGGCTTTTCTACTTTCAGGTTTTCAACCTGTTCTTAATAAGAGCTCATTCTTTACCCAAATGTTACATAATCCCACTTTAAACCTGTAGACCTCCAGTAGCACTGCAAATCCCAGACCCTGTAGTCAGTTAATTCTGAGGCAAAACTCTGACCAAGTCCACCATTAGTGGGAAATGACAGCTTGAGGAAATACAGCAAAGTAAAAAGCAGAGATTAAGGCCTGTTTTAAGTGATTTAGGTTCTTTTTTTTTTTTAATTGGTAAGCAGTACCTGAGGCTTTCTGGAGTTTCAGAATAGTCTCTTCTAGCCATATTGTTATTTTTGGTGTGACTCTTCAGAACATTTTTCCCTCTTAGACACTCTGCAGTAGAAGCCTATCTGTATTTGCCAGGTACCATGCAGCAACATAGGTGGGGCCTGAGGAAGCTCAGTCCTTAACAGTGGAGAACATGGCCTCCAAATCCTGGGAAAACACAGTTTTGCTCTAATATCAAGTCTGTGAGGAAGCTTATCACACTTACAGCTGCAGAACAAATGGCTTTATTTTGAAAAGGACTTTTAGCAACCATGTCTTCTGTAGTTGTATTAAATTCTCTCTGTGTGTTTGTGTATCTCCTTTCTCCTGCTGAGTTTCCTATCTCCCTGTGCACGCTAACAAAGAATTAGAAGGGTCCCAAGAAGCAGAGAAGAACAGATGAGTGTTTTCCTGCACTCCTAATGTACTGAGGGATGTGGAGAGCTAAGCCCTTTGCTTCCTGGTAGAGAAAATCTGGTTTGGGTCATTCTTCACCACCTCTACCAAAATGCAAAGTGCCAGCCAGGATAGCAATAGAAGGTAACAGGAAGAAGTGAGCTACAAAAGATTCCTCTCCAAGACAATGGATCATCATTACCACTGACTGTTGACTAGGCAGCTCTTCCTCCTCCTGTGAAGGAGGAGGTTGAGGAGGGCCTGAAAAGGAGTTTGGAAGAAGAAGCTGAAGGGAAGGCTTCAGGCTGAAGGGAAGTGTGATGAATCTTACTGTAGGTACTCCTTTATACAAGGATTGCCTAAAGTCTGTGTGTTCTCAGCCAGACTGTCTAGAAAGTCTCAATGACAGTCCCTCTTTCTCTCTTTTGGCCGTCACCCTCTTGTAGCCATTTTGTTATCATCTCATGTGAAGGTCAAAGTGCAAACCTTCGCTCCACAGGTATTTAGGGCAACTTCCATGATCAATTGTGAAGCCTTGGGTGAATTTAAGTAGCAGTGACAGAAAGTGCACTGTCAGTGTCTTCATTTCATCCATTTTTTGACGCATCAGCTGCCACTGCTGAGTAGCTTCTTTGGCATCTCTTCCGAGTTTGTAAGTTGGACATTTTGACACTTGTAAATGCTGCCTTCAGAGAACTTTTGTTCTATGATTTCTCAGTATTAAAAGTAAGGCATTTAAAACATTTGAAATACAGGACTAAGTGAAGTTTCCCTAGGTTTGGTATATTTCTGCTGGGGGCTGTTTTTGTGTACTTTAGCATTTTTTGAAAGAGAGAAGTTTTCACAGAGAAGGACTGGATAGCAAGTGGATTGAATGAGCAATTCAGATAAGAAATAACCATTTGCCCTGCTATGCAAGTGAATTTTTTAAAAGGAACACAAGATCGACATTGGAACCTGCCTTACAAGTGCCCCCCAAACATAGAAGTAGTACTTCATGGTGAAAGAAAGTGTGATATTAAAGTTCTACTATGCTTTTTTTTGTCTTCTGTATTTTTTTAACTACTGCACTTCCAATTACTGAGAAAAATACAAAACTCTTTATGTAGAGCATTGTTACCTCTAATATAAAAGAATGAAGAGAATGATTTTCTCTGAAACAGAAGTAGGGAAAATGACACTTCATAACTGGAGACAGAAAAAAACTTAGGTTTGGTAAAAGGTGAGGGAATCGTAGTCATGATTAAATGGATCATTATTTTATAATGCATTAAGGAATTTTTCTTTTAATTATTGCTGCCTATTCTCTGTAGAGTGCTTGTCAAATTTTACATAATCCATTGCAAAATTTATATCAGTTCCATCTGTTATAACATAGTGTACTCATCCTGTCTTATATGCAGTTAAAGAACTTACTGTGTCTGCTGGAGATAACATACAAATAATGTTACCCAAAAATGAGGTTGAACTGAATGCCTTTGCTGTCCCACCACCATCTACAGGTGAGTTGAATGCTGTGGTACACAAGGAGATGCACACACTACCAACTCGTAAATGCAGACAAATTCTGAGTTATGTGAATATCCACCACTTGAGATAAAACAATTTTTCTCATTTGTAATACTGCCTCTTTTGTGGCTCTAACTGCAGAGAGGATTTCCTATGTTAGATTTTTAAGAGGAATTTTTTTTAAGTGGCTTTTACTTTCAGAACCTGAATTCAGTAGCCAGATGGTTCGATAAAAAGCCTTTAATTTCTACCAAAAGATGATGTGGTCTAATTTTTAGCATCTTGTTGTAAATCTCAAGGAAAGTGGGAAAGTAGGTTTTGAATGCAACATTTGTCTTAAAACTGCCAGCTTCTGAATTGCAGGAGCAAATAAAAGATGTTTCATAAGTAGCTACATAAAATATGTTGGCTTCAAATGAAGCTGGTTTTTGTGAAGAAGTCGATTATTTGTGAAGTCCTTTACATCCTTGCTGCTTTACCAAGTTGCAACACACTGGGAGTTTAACTTGTCATACTGCTTCATTTTACAGGCTTAAGCTGTAGAGTCATGATTTTATACTGCATCGTTTTATCTGATGAGTGGTGAGCTTGATTTCTTTGTTTTCTGAGGTTATCTTGAACACAAAGCTGATTGTTACTCTGTGTTATTGCTCTTTAGAAACAGCCTACACCTATGAGTGGAGCTTAATCAGTCACCCTGCTGACTACAGTGGGGAAATGGAGCAGAGGCACAGCCAGACTTTGAAGCTCTCTCATGTAAGTGAGCTGTAAGCTCAGGCTCATTATGTTTGTGTGGTCCTTTCACAGAATTGTTACCTGTAGGGAAGGGCACCTTGATTCGAGGAGTTCAAATGACTTCAAGCCATCCTGAGTCTCTTCACTTGTTTGTGTCACCAAATTTATGCCAATATCTTAGAGTGCTCTAATAATTTTCTAAGACAGAGTAAAAATTCCTCAGTGTTTGCTTCATATTCCCCACTTCCAGGCACTAGTGACTAGTGGCCTTTAATGTATGTTTTTATAAAAGTAGTTTGAGGATTCAGACATCCAGATCTATTCTTTTGTGATATGATTGTCATATTTAAGCAAACTTCTTTTGTACAATTCAGTATGTAACCCTATTTGTTCTGTGTTTGTCTCAGTTATCAGTGGGACTTTATGCCTTTAAAGTGACGGTTTCTGATGAAAATGCCTTTGGTGAAGGTTTTGTAAATGTCACGGTCAAACCAGGTAAATCAGTTGACTGATATAAATAATGTCTGACACAAGTACAGCATACTTTTCAAACGGTCTCTCAGTTGCTGTTTGTCAAGGACCTCTGGCAGTCCAGTCATGCTAATGTATTTCTTATCTTGGTGTCTATAAGGGGTTTTAAGGAAGTAGAGCTAATGGTCTTGCTCACTGTGTTTAAGTGCTTTCTAGTCTTTCCCCCTCCTCAGTCAAAGCCTGAGATATCATCATGCCACCTTTCCTGCATTTCCTTTCCTTTCATGCACCTTACAGTGCATGGCTCTGATCTGAATTACACCACATAGGAGCACTGCAGTGAAACACTGCTGTGTCAGCACGCTGCTCATCAGTAACCTCTTCTTTACCTTGTCCAAAAAGGACAGCAGATGCTGCAAAGCTGTGTTTCTTAGATTTAACCACTGGGGACTATTTATCTATAGTTTTGTCTGGGCTTTCACTAATATTCTTTTTTCTTCCCTTTTTTTTTTCTTCCCCCCATCTTTCTTACAGCAATCAGAATTAACCAGCCACCTGTTGCTGTCGCTTCACCCAAAGTGCAAGAAGTTTCCTTGCCTACAACTTCTACCTTCATTGATGGCAGCCGTATGTACTGGACCATTCTGTGCTTATATCCTATATTTTTAATATATAGTTACAACACTGCTGTTTGTCAATTACAAGTGAAATTTCTTCTTCTCACTCTTCTCAGAAGTTCCCTGAATAATGTTTGGGAATTGTTTTGGGAATATGTGTCCCATTATAAATTATTTTAATAATTATAAAACACAACCTTGCACTTGGAGTTTGAGATGCAGTGTGTCAGAGACTGCTGCATCCAGACAGCAGCTACTCTTACGGCTTCTTCCTGTCCTGCACAGAGAGCCTCTATGGCAGTACAGCTGGGGCCATAGTAAGGAGCTGTCAGAGTGTGATGAGATGTTGTAATTACATTTATAATTACTGAGCACAGACAAGTTGGACTGTGCAGAGTCTGAGACTGATATTTTTTTTTTAAAATTCATGTGTGTGAAGAATTGTTTAGATAAATAATACCAAAAGTAACTTGGTGTGACTCTGTGGTTCATGAAGCTTGTTCAGCTATACTTGTAGAGAAAACTGTAGAAAACAAGTTAGGGATGAGCATATGAACGACTCAAGTATTCATTTCAGCAATTGCTACAAGAAACTGATATATTTTTTTTCAATGAATGTAGAAAGCATAGATGATGTGAAGATAGTGAGTTACCACTGGGAGGAAATTAAAGGTCCCCTGCGAGAGCAGAAGGCATCTGCTGACACACCTGTCTTGCACTTGTCTAACCTTGTTCCTGGAAACTACACCTTCAGGTACCTGCATGATGATATTCTTAAAGGCTTATCTCTGATATCAGCTAAATGTTTTTTTCTATGCTCACATGTATCTCCTCAAACAAAAAGCTTAATTTTTCTTCTCAATACTGTTATTTTCATTTTGCACAGTGGAGAAACGTACAGAGTGATTTTATTAAAAAATGCTTGTTGTGATCCTTTATAACACAAAATTACAGAAAAGAAGGCATCGTAAATTAAATATGTCCCCACTTCCAGCAATAACAACTGTGACAGACTATTCTTTTTTCCCATCTTAGAAGTTGGCTAGTGCCCTAAATGAAACTATGAGTCAGGCTGTGAAAGTCATCCTCTGAAGGGTGATGGCAGACAGAATAATACTGGCAGACTGATCCTCACAAGACATGGTTATGCACTGCTTTTACTAAGAATCATTTTGTTCTTTATAAAAGCATTTGCCTTGCTACTGGTTTCCTCCATTTACTCATTGCTGAAGCTGGGGGTTGCCCAGACAGTGGAAGCAATGTTTGTGGTTCAAGGTGCTTTAGTAAAAATCAGTTCTTTTTCAGAACTGTTTAACTTAAAGCCCAGTCTATACAGAGGCAGACTTCCCACTGAGCCAGCTTGGTTTCTTTGGTTGCCAGTGGGTTGCCTATCAGTCAATATATTATGTATCAGTGTAGCAGCAGCAGATTGTTGAAGCCAGCATACATATACATTAGCTTGGTGCTTCACCTAAGTTCCACCAAAAGTTTTACAGCTTCTACTTTAAGTCTGTATTTTTTACTGGAATTGTTCCATATCAGACAGTAGCAGAAATGAGTGTTAATTTTTTTCCTGTTAAAAAAGGGCAGAATCTTGTTTACAAGCAAGCTTCTAAGTGTGTTCTGAACCCTAGGGAATTAAGAAGTCATTTGTTACATCTCTGTACATTTGGGGAAGGCTGACTTTCCTGAACAGTAGAGCAGTGTGATGAAGATTGCAAGAAATTAGCTGGTCAGAAAAATCCAGTGCCCTTGGTACACATGGATGTACGTGTTCCCTAATGTCTGAGGTAATGAGCACTAGTTTTGTTCCTGGTCAGGTTCCCTTCCATGTGGTCAGCTGTCTGCAGGGGTGGATTTGAGATTAGTTGGTCACCACACTGCAGAGGGCAGAATTCATCCCTTTGGAGTGCCTGCAGTAGTCTCATTTTAAGATGATTTTGTGCTTCTGAGAGGCAGTAATGGCAGGGGTTTTTTAAACCCTGTACATTTTTAATTTTGTAACTTGACATTGATATTGAGCGCCATTAAAATTAGTAATGATGTGCCACAAATAAGAAGTGAGGATCTGGTGCTGTTCTATAAGGAGAGCTTCTGAACATCCAGAGTAGTTTTAGGTGTTTCACTATACTGTCTCATTATAGGTGATGAATAAAATCCCCATTTTTTACCGAGTACATTTCTAAAAGAGTTTGTAGTGAATAGTGAAGTTGCCATTGCCAGCAGGTAAAGGGTTTAATCTGGGATCCAGAATAACTAGGGTTTTTTTATGTTTTGTTTTTCTTAAAGTTGAAATTGTGTTTGCAAAGTTTTGTGAATTACTTTCCTGCCTTAGTTGAAGGATATGTATGTCTGAAGCAGAAGTTCATATCATATAATTAGTGCCTTTTGTTTAGGTGGTGTTTGAAAAAGTGCCAGAAAACAATTAATATTTCAATTTAGAAGTTGGCAGTTCATCTTAACAGATACTGTTTTTCCTCTTGTAGACTCACAGTGATTGATTCAGATGGAGCAGCCAACTCCACCATTGCATCTCTGACTGTCAACAAGCCGGTGGATTACCCACCTATTGCTAATGCAGGACCAAATCAGGCAGTCACTTTGCCCCAGAACTTCATCACGCTGAATGGAAACCAGAGCAGTGATGACCATGAAATTGTCAGCTATGAGTGGTCGCTCAGTCCCAAAAGCAAAGGCAAGGTTGTAGCAATGCAGGTATGTGTATTTCTCCTTGCATAGGATTGAAAAGCTCTTTTATCTTTGCTTCTAACATGAGCAAACACATAACTAAGTAACTGTTCAGAAGTACTGAAATACCTAGAGTGATGTTATTATTTTTTTTGTTTTTCTCTCACATGTATTCAGCTCTTATTTTAGATACTACTTTTAATTCTTTTTAATATTTTTTTTTATTTCTTTGTGACCAAACAAACTCGCTTGTTCCCTGGTGGTTTGGAAAGACTTCAAGTTCACATTGTCTGTCCTTAAACCCTAGAGGCTCTTTCACAGGCTCCCATATTCTGAGGCTCTGGGCAGGCTGAAAACTGGCTATAGGAGAATGTGGGGATAGTCAAGAGTTTTCTTGAAACACTCCCTCCTGGAGAGAGTAGAACTCAAATAGAAACTTAGCTTTCTGAGTGAAAGATGACAAGACCTTTTGGCAGTGTTTATACAGCCATGCTCTATGGTGGACTTCTATGTTCTCTGAAACCTGGGTTTCCAGTGAGAGCTTACAGAATTTATTCTCTTATTTTCATGATTGTTTTTGTTGTTCTTGTTTTGTGGGGGGTTTTTTTTGTTTTTCTTTTAATCTGAGAAGTTAATAAATATTTTCACTGGACTTGTATTCAGTAAGTTGGAGATTCTTACAGCTCTGTAGGCGGTTGAGATAATTAATGTAATGAATCCAACTGAAACTCAGGAGCCATTTTTTATGAGACTTGATTTCTGCCATGTTGGCAAATGCTTTAGGCCTTCAGAACTGAAAAGAGATCATTGTAGATCTATTTAGGAAAGAAGTAATATTATTAATGCAAGACTACACTGTAGAGGAAATTAAAAATTATGTAAGGTCTTATAGCATAATGACTTTTTGTGGCCATTCATCAAGACAAAAACTTTCCAAAAGCAGCCAATAAACTGAACTTTTAGTTTTTGAGTGCTGTTCTATCTTAAAGAAATGACTGCTTGAGATAACCAGTGGATTCACTGGGTATTGAACGTGGAAATGCAAGTACATGTTACAGTTTCTTTTCAACAGACTAGTAATCTTTTTAATGTGCCTGAAGCTGAGGATCATAGAATGGTTTGGGTTGGAAGGGATATTGAAGATCATCTTGTTCCAACACTTTGCCATGGGCAAGGATGTCACTCACTAGACCAGATTGTTCAGGGCCCCATCCAATTTGGCCTGTTTCAGTGATGGGGTATCCACAGCTTCTCTGGGCAACCTGTGCTGGTGCTTCACCACCTTCTGAGTAAATAATTTCTTCTAAATATCTAATGTAACCTTGCCCTCTTTCACTTTGAAACTTTTCCCTCTTGTCTTGTCACTATCTATCCATATAAAAAGTCCCTCTCTCTCTTTTTATAAGCCCCCTTTAGGTACTGGAAGACTGCACTGAGGTCTCTCCAGAGCTTTCTCTTCTCCAGGCTAAACAACCCCAACTTTCTCAGCCTTTTTTGCAGAGGTGCTGACCCATCTTCATGACCCTTCTCTGGGACCACTCCAGAGGATGCTGGTCTGTGGTGTATTATATGGTATTCACTGTCAGACCGTAATGTAGCAAGTACCTCTGCTGGTTAGTTAATTGTTTATCAAGTTTCTTTGTTCTTAGTGTCATCTTTATCCCAAACAAAAAAAAAGAGAGAGCCAAACCTATTTACATTATGATTTGGTATTCCTCATATAAGAGGTGCCAAAAATGTTCATTTTGTTAGAAAAAGGACCTATATCTGCGCCAGTCATTTTATGAGCTTCTTTGGGTATCAGCAAATGCTGCTGGAAGAGTAAATTCAGGACAGAGTTGTTTTGTTTAATATGTTTTCTTTTTTTTCCGTAACCCTCTTTGTCTGGGTTCAAGTCAAGCTTGGTTTTCTATTTAATAGTTTTTATAAGTCTGAAAGGATGTCATGATGTTTGGTTTTTAAAATATCATTAAGGAAATGGAATAAGCTGTAGGGATTTTCATCAGTGTTTAATTTCCTAATTGAAAATGGTAGTGTTCCATGTGTTTCACAATTATTGTTGTGAAGAAATAATGCAGTGGTTATACCAACAGGAGAAATTAGGATTTATTGCCTACAGATACTTCTCTGGGTTGGTAGGAAGAACAGTTGCAACAGTGAACACATTACCTCTGTCTGTGTGCCAAATTTTAAGCCTCCTCTTTATCTGCAAGGTGCATGAACTCCTTGCTCAAACACTGTATTTATGACTTCAAGCATTTCTTTTTCCTTACACTTGCTCTGTAAGACCTTTCATTACCCACGACTGTTTCTGTTTTATCTGGTGCTCTGTCCTTACCGGCGCTGCGAAGGGAGTGCGGACGCCGTACCTGCAGCTGTCCGCAATGCAGGAAGGAGATTACACGTTCCAGCTGACTGTGACAGACTCTGCGCGGCAGCGCTCCACAGCCGAGGTCACACTCATCGTGCAGCCTGGTAAGTCACTGCGGGCACGTCTGGGCTGGCCCTCAGGGCTGGCCCAGCCTGGTGCCTTGGCACCATCCTCCAACGCCTCCTCTCCCCGCGTTGCACCGCTGATATGGCAGCCCTGGTGCCTGGTACCCCTGGATCAAGGACTTGTCCATTTTCTGTCAAAGCAGGCAGTTAAGCGTAGAATCAAACAAATCCAGGTGCTGATCCTGATCACACCAGCTTGGTTATGTAAGGCAACAGAGGTCTGCTTGAATGTACTTCTAAAACCCAGATTGTAGCTCTTGGTTTTCATGTCCTACAGAGTCTGTTTTGAAAGCTGCTCTGAGTGTTTCACTCAGTTTTCTTATTGTTTTGCAATTCTCCTGCAAGAGTCCTTGTGTGATTTGAATTCAATCAAACGAATTTCATTGTGTTTCCTAGGAAAAAGTGTCAACCAAGGACTTTTCAAAAGCTGTATCTTTCATGTTTATTTAGGTTTGGGAGCCAAACGATGAATAAGCCAAATGGTCTGTGCCTCGTGTGATTTTTTTAATGCCTTTTTTTCCCCACACTTATTTTGCCTTTTATATCCACAGTGGCCTTTTCTGCCCATGTGCAGGTCTCACATTTCACCATGGGAAAATTTTTTATCTTCCTGTTGCTGCTTAATATATATCTTTTGTAGATGATCCCTACTAGAGCAACTTTACAGCAGTCATTCACTGCAGAAATCAAAATCAAGAACATGAATTGGAAGTGTGGTGTGTGGTGGTGCCTTTTAGACCCATTATAGTGTGGAGTTAGAAAGATGCTATTGCTGAAGTCAGGCTCAAGGGTAAATAAATACCCAGGAAAATGGCAGTGTTGCCAGTTTTACCATTTCATAAAAGCAGAGGCTGAAAACAGAGTAACAGGTTATGTTTCTGCACTAAATTCCCAAAGGCTCTGATTTGGCGTTAACTTAGTGGCCTTGAGCAGCAGACAGAATTGGTCAGTATCTTCTCTGAGAGCAAAGAATCATATTTATGTGTGAATTTCTGAAAGAGATGGACTGGTGGGACCAGGAAAATACCCCACCACTCATGTTTTGTGACATTTCATATAATGTATTGAGCATGCAGCAAGATTTTTGGGAGTGTGACTGTGCCTTCAGATAGGACTATGAAAAAGGAAGTACTTGCTGTGGAATTTGGGATCCCACTTGCTGTGGGATTTGGTTTACTGCAGAGCTGACCTCTCTCACCTGCTGGCTTGTGCATGTCATACTTGTGGTTTGTGCCTTTTGAGCCAATCTATCAAAATTTTATTAAAATACCCTGTGTAAAATCGATTGGCAAGCCTTGCCAGTGACTACCTAGAAAATGTCATACACTAAATACTAATTTTGCAGAAAATAACAGTCCTCCAGTAGCAGTGGCTGGCCCGGACAAAGAATTGACCTTCCCAGTAGAAAGTACTACACTGGATGGAAGCAAAAGCCAAGATGACCAAGGCATTGTCTTCTATCACTGGGAGAATATCAGGTATCCAAAGATTTTACTAATCCTCAGTGAAATAGAGAAAAGTGAAAGTGATTGGGTCTAGAGCCTCTTATCCAATCATATTGAAAGATGAATCATGAATTATGTTTGAGAATTGCTTTCAGTGCAATCCCACTTAGGTGATAATAGCATAAGAAATAGCAATTTTAAGTTGAACTTGAAAAGCTCAGGCAGTCTCTGCCTATGTTTTGCAATGTTTCATTTTGAGGCCTACTTTTATAAAATTAAGAACAAATAACAGGAAATTCTGTGTCTCCTGTTAAAAAGCAAGTAGCAGGCTTGGTTTGCATCCAGTAATATACAGTTTTTCCATCTGTGCTTAGAATTAGGGTTTCTCAGTCACTTGTTTATTGAACAGTAAAGTGTCAGTCACTTTGCCCTGAACTTCCTTTAACAAGGGACTAAATCACTCTTGAATGGTGATTGAAAATGTTTTACAAAAGCTTATAATTGTATGTTTATGTACAAAGCTAACTGATCCTTAATAAAAGGGCAAGGTATTTTAGCTGATGCAGCTGTGATACAGGAGGTCTGCTGGCAGCCTGTACAGGTTATGAGTGGCTCTTAGAGCAATATAATTTGCAAGAAATAGCTATTAGTTATAGTTCTATTTTCATGCTCTCATGAAATAGAATTGTGATGAGGTTGAACTTCTGGGGAGTATTTTCTACTCTTCTAATAGGTGGGGATGTGTGCTTGGGTGCTTTGAATGTCTTGAAAAAAGGCATTAATGAATTCTCTAAACTAAATTTATGTCTCAAATAGTTATTTAGCCATCAGTTCTTATAGGTTGTAGAACTACAGCACGTAAAATCAAAAGGCCTGAACAATGCTGCTGAACTCACATTTGGGCTTCCTGGGTGTGATTATTTTAGTGAGATGTTTTGTTTCAGTGGTCCAAGCTCTGTACAGATGGAAAATGATGACAAGGCAATAGCAACTGTGACTGGTCTCCAGGTTGGTACCTATCACTTCAGGCTGACTGTGAAAGACCAACAGGGCTTGAGCAGTGCATCTGTGCTCTCCATTACTGTGAAGGAAGGTAAGCCTGGCTGATGCTTCTTAGGGCATGGGGGGCAACTAGGTAGTTCATTCAGTTGCTGAAGGAAGGTGAAGGAAATCAGAACAGAAAGAAGTAACATATTAGTTGTTATATTTCAAATGTGTTTAAGAAAACTGCTCTTTTGTAGTAAAGTAGTATTGTGACTGACTGGCAGAATTAATTTCATTTGATGCAAGCTGTTTTAATGTTCAGTATATGAAAAACTAGTTGTAATAAACATGCTCCAAAATAACATTTTTGACAATTGTATGTCTACATCATTAAGAAGAAATGTTTTTATTTTATCTCTGAAATTAAGCTTTGAGCAGAAAAGTAGTTTTACTGTGGATTTTAAAGTAATATCCCAGAAGTGACATCTCAGTGAACTAAATTCCACTTAAAAGTTTAGTATTAAAAGACTTGGGTTATTTGTTTGGTTTGTTTTGTTATTTTGGCGGTGTGTTATTTTGGCAGGTTTGTGGGTTTTTTTGTTTTGTTTTGTGTTTGTTTTTTGTTGTTGTTGTTTGTTTGTTTATTTGCTTTTAAATTACACAGAGAAACAATTACTGTAGTGTGGGGTATTTTTGGTTTTTTATTTCTTTTTTCCCCAAAATTCATGCTGTGGAAGAGGCTTTAGGATAATCATAGTATCATAGAATGATTGAGTTTGAAGGGATCTTGAAAATCATCTTGTTCCAAACCTGCTGTAGGCTGGGACACCTTCCACTAGACCAGGTAGCTCAAAGCCCCATCCAGTCTGGCCTTGGACACTTCCAGGGATGTGTTGACATCAGCAAGCCCAGGATGCAGTTGGCTTTCTGGACTGCAAATGCACATTGCTGGGTCATGCTGAGCTTCTTGTCAGTCAACACCCCAAGTCCTTCTCCTCAAGGCTTAGTGGCATTATGCTGGCTACTCCCAGTCCAGTCTCTGCCCAACTTGTACTTGGAATTGGGATTCCTCTGACCCATGTGCATCTTGGAGAAGAAGCTGGACTTTGTTTTGCTCATGTGCATCATTGCTTGAAGTGTTTCAGGGTTTCAGTTAGTGTTCAGCTAGAAATACATGGCAACAGCTCTGCCCAAATGTGTCCATGGTCTTGTTTGTGCTGTGAAGTGTAGCCACAGTAAGTTCTGCCTACAGTCGCAGTTTTGATATTAAAAATACTCAGTTTTCCAATAAACAAGTTTAGTCTACTAGTTTTACTTGGAAGAGACACAACCCTATGCTGTTACAGCCAACATCCTTGAGATCTGCCCAGGACTGAATTATTTATGTTCAACTATTTGTGTCCAGTGAGGTATTTCATTCCATGCCACAGTTTCCTTGAGCCCTGGCTTATTAGTTGTGTTCTGAAAAAAATTCAGTAATGTCTGGTTTCTGGAAGGAGAACATGGTTGTATTTCTTTTGGCTTTTTTTCACCATATGCCCAATGCATGCCTTAGTTTTACTGCTAGTGGTGAGCAAAAAACATCAGTGAATTAGACTTACTCTTAAGTTTCCTGATTGCATTTTGCCTAAATACAGGCATTTTGAAGATACAATATCTTGCACAAGCTTCTATTGGGTAATAAGTGATTTTCCAGATGAAAAGATCCCAGCATGGTGATCTCACACTGGGCTGTGTTTCTAGGTAGGCAGAAAATCTTTTTGCTTGGCTAAGATTTGATGCTTAAGTTATTCTGAGATTGCAATTAGAATATCCCGCAATGCTTTTTGAAATAGATCTTTCTTCTCAACTGCAATATGCTCAGAGCCAGATTTTGTATGCCCACTCATCCTTTCCCTGTAGCTTTGACATGAGGTTCTGTTTCTACTGTCTGTAATCATCAGGTAAAGAATTGCAGTGTGGGTGTATTGGTAGTGGCATGTCACATGTTTTGAAAGCAAATCCTTCTTCACTATTTTTATGGCTAGAAAACAACAGTCCACCCCGGGCACATGCTGGTGGGAAGCATGTTCTAGTGCTTCCAAACAATTCTGTTACCTTGGATGGCTCAGAGTCTGCTGATGACCAGGGGATTGTGTCATATTTGTGGATTCGGGATGGTCAAAGCCCAGCAGCTGGGGTAAGTTTCTTGAAGGTTGTAACAAAATTTGGCTTTTGCTATGCATGTAACTGCAGCAGGGAGAGCAGGTACAACCCACAAGATGCTGTCAAGTGTGCTCCCTGTTTCTGGTTTATCTCCCCTGCTCTCTGTAATACTGTGGTCAAGAGGCTGGTGATATTTTCAGTACAGTTAAAGAATATAGCAACTAAGGACTGCACCAATTCAGAATAATTGGTGACAGTATGAAGCTAATGTGTTTGAGAGGAAAAAAATATCTGAAATCCAGATATTCCAAAGGAGAAAGGGTCTGAGACATCAAGTACTAATAAAGATTAAGGAATCCTGCCTGGTAGCATATGAGATAAAACTTAAGTTTAAGGTGAAAATGGTGTTTGACATTACATGTGTAGGCACCTTCCTTGGCAGATGATGGTGATTAGCCTGGGGCATTAGGGCAGGGGATTCTGCTGTCTGAGTGGGGTAGACAGCAGAAATACCTGACGATAAACTTCAGTTATGTGTCAGCTAATGAAACTGGGATAATATTTTTCCCTATTTGCTAAAAGTGTTGTAGGCAGCTCTTTGGTCTCAGGAAGATAGTGATAAATCAGCAAGGGAGAGGAGAAAAAGCAAAATCATAAAAAAACTTCTAGAAGCAATTCACTTGAAGGTATAAGGAAGAGGTTTAGCTTAAATATAGCTGGCAGAGTTGATATTTGAAAATGCATGAACCAAGGAGAACAAAATAGGAGTTAAGAAAGTGGAACTAAGGATACTGGAATACAATTGAGAAATAATAATATAACTGTCTTGGATTTTCAGGAAGATGAGTTCTTCAGATTGTCAGCTGTTCTCTCTTTGGGTATTTTTAATGAAAATATCCATAGTGTGCAGACATCCTCATTAACTGTTGCTTCCAAATTACTCTGCTATAAACTGTGGGTAGGTCACATTTGTCCCAAAAGTCAAAGCAAGAACACACAGCATCATACCAGATAGCTGACTTGATAATGAAACCTGCATCTTTCTCCGAGCATGTAACTGTTCTGGACCTGGTTTTTGCAGGATGTGATCCATGGCTCAGACCACGAGGCAGTACTGCAGCTAACTAATCTTGTGGAAGGAACCTATATTTTCCACTTGAAAGTGACGGATGCTAAGGGAGACTCAGATGTCGATTCAGCAACTGTTGAAGTGCGGCCTGGTATGACAATTAAAAGGTCATCGACATGTTGTGAATACCACATCTTTGTTCTCCTTTTCACTTACTTAATCATATATTGATGAGAATCTCTCAAGTTAAAACACAGAGCAAACAGGTTCTCTCTCTGCCTTCTTACTGTTCTATGACTAGGCCCAAGTGTGTTAAAAGGTAACATCAGGATTCTAAACTACTGCAGTCACCATAGTTGGGACCATAAATAAATAAAATTATACTTACTAGTTAATATTTTCCTCATTCATTGTAGGTTTTTTGTCTCTTCTCCTGGTTGTTAATAAGTTTGGCCAATAGAAAGAGATGGGAGCTGACCATTAAATTTAAGTACAAATGCTACTGTTCAATGCTTAAAAGTGTGGCTTTGTTTATTTTACTTCTTTCATCCTGAAAGATAAAAAAATCCTCGAAGAATTTCAGGTGTTTGTAAATGCAGGAAGAATAGCTAAATAATGGAAGTTGAAGTCTCAGGAGAGAGAGACTTGGGTCTGTCAGAGATACCTTGTTTATCTGGCTCCTGGGTAATGATTTTATTTCTGTTCCTCAGTTTACTGTTGAATATAATCATAGTAATTGGATTATGATTCTCATGGGGTATTTATGAAGTTTGTTTTGTTTGTGAGGCACTCTAGAAGTTCAAGCACCATATACAAGAAACCTCAGCTTGTAAGGGTAGGCAGGATAAACATACCTGATATTTCTCAAATTTACCATCCTCATTTAGACTTGCTCACAGTCTTGCATGAGTCCATCTTTGGCTCCCTTTTCCTGGTGGTAGTCAGTAGTAGATAACTAGCAGGGAACTTGGTAATTGGACTCATCGAGTGCTTACCTCTGACTTTAAGATGGAAGCATTTAGGAGAGAAGAAGTTGCCCTTCTGCACAGAAATGTGTAAATGATGAAAGTGCACCCTGAAGTACTTTATTGATAAGATGGGTTACTATCTTAGGACCCATGGGGTTTGTTTCATAGAGAATGTAACAAAATAAACTGAGTACTTCTCTAAGAAAACAAAAGAATTGTCTTATCAGTGATATGAGTCTTATGCAGAAAATGATTGTATTAATAAATACTTTCAAGTACTGCATGCTGGTACTGAAATACTTGACTGGCTCTGAAGGAATAGCATGCTCTTCTTCTGTCAGATCCCAAAAGGAGTGGTCTGGTGGAGCTGATCCTTCAGGTTGGAGTGGGACAGCTAAGTGAGCAGCAGAAGGACACACTGGTGAGACAGTTGGCTGTACTGCTGAATGTTTTGGATTCAGATATCAAAGTTCAGAAGATACAAGCCTACTCAGATATAAGGTAGAAAGATGTCCTCCTGTGCCAGAAAGACTTGTGATTTTCTTTGCTTCTCTCATAGCTCATAATTACTTGCAAAATAATCTTTCCTAACATGACAAAAAATGCTATACTTCTCAACAGAATATACTTTAAAGGGTGAATTTCTTCTGTGCTAGAAAACTGATGAAATAAACTCTGTGGAGGCTCAGAACTGAAGTGTTTTGTTTTTAAAAAATCCCACATTTTGTGTACAGATTTTTTCTTCTTTCTTTAAAGAAAGTGCATGCACATATATTTCGGTGCCTTTGTTCCAAAGGCTAGATGGAGTGAGATAAACAGATTTTCTCACAGTAAAGCATTCATTGTATTTCAAAATAAGGTTCCAGCTCTATTTAATCAAACCTATTTTATTTCCCCTTTTTTTCCTACTTCTTCTCCATGGTATTTATGTTCTTAATATTTTACAAACATTTTCCCAGGTAACTAGTGATGAAAATCCATTTTTTGTCCAGTGAATTCTCTTAGCTGTGGTATTTTACTGTGAAGAAGAAATACTCCCTCTGCTTGGTGTAGAGTGCTAGAGATGGCTATGTGTACCCAGAGAAACTTCTCAGCATGATTGGTAGAACCTGTTTATTTGAGTTAGTTTTAAATTACTTCTTGTCAACTACTCGGTAATCTAAAATCCATTTTGGTGTTTATTTAGCTCTCAGGGAGCCTCTTAAAATTTAAAAACACAGTGTGGAAAGTCTACTATTTATGGCTGTGATATTTTTAATCACAACTTTTCAAGTTAAAATGTTCTCTGAAGTATCTGATAACAGGGTGAGATCAACACCACCCAGCTTAAAAGTTGTGGATGACAGGGCAGGAGGACTTCCATACGCAGTTCTCTGGATCCCCTGCCTCTGAGCTTTTTCTCCTATTACATTCAGTTTCCTTAAGTTAGTGACATTTCTTCAGAGCGTTTTGTTACAGGCTCTGTGTGGGAGTGGAGAAAGCAAATGTATACATACTTCTTAAAGCAAAAGTCAGGAAGACCAAGGAGGGAATTATATTTGCTGTTATCCTCCTCTGTCTTCTGTGAAATTGAGAATCCCGAGAGCTGCTGGTGATCCCAGCTCAGAATGAAGATCAGTTGACTGCTCCACGGAGTTCCCTAATCTTTATCAGTGGTGACACTGACTTTCCAGAAGCAAAAAAGACTAAATGCTATTATTGCTTTATTGACTTTACTATATTTATTATTTATTAGACTTTATTGCTGAATGCCTGACAAAAGTGATCGGTGACAGTGGTCTTGACCTTAGCTGTTCTTTCTGCAGCACTGCAGTTGTGTTCTACGTGCAGAACGGGCATCCTTCCTCAGTGATCAAGGCATCAGATGTCTCACGGACTCTGCACATGCAGCTTTTGAAACAGAAGGCTGACTTCTTGCTTTTTAAAGTCCTGAGAGTTGACACGGCTGGTATGTTTTGGATTGTACTTGCTCATCTCAAAACTTTGCAGATATTTGGCTAACACAGCACCTGGAAACAGTGCATGAAGTCCTTCTGTCTGCCATCTGGTGTTTGGGCTTGGTGCATGTAGCTTTACAAAAGATAATGTTTAAAATGCTTCATGATTTAGATAGGTAGTCTGGTGCCAGTCACTCTTAAAAGACATCGTCTGTATCAGCAGGCAAAACCACATCTTAATCTGGTCTGCATCAGGAAGGCCTGTGGAATAAGGATAAAGATACCTTACATACTATCTTTTCTTAGATGAGCAAAACTTAATATAGCCATACAGTAGATATGTGTCATGTCTCTGCTTCCTCCAGGATTTTTAGAGTGCAGTAAACAGGCTTGTAATCTAACTTGTTCTTGTCTGCTTGTATCAGGCAAAATGGATGATAGCTGTGTTACCACCTAGTCTTCTATCTTTGCAATGTACACATTCCACTGGGGTTTCCTATAATGAACTCTTTCTCTTGCCCAAAAAGATGCTTGAACTTCACTAGTAATATCAACCATTTAAGATCCTTAGATATTACAGACATGACTTCTCCATAATTTAAAATCAGGACACAACAATTCAAGTACAAACAAAATAAGCAGGCTCTGGTGATAAAATAGTCACTGATTGTGTAGTAAATTCTGTCTTTATTTACTAGTTGAAAAGGTTGTTGTTCTGTAATGAATATACTCTGATTACATTCTTTCTCCTCACAGCCAGCAGTCTGCTAGACTGTAGATCTAATTGACACATAACCCCAAAGGAAAGGGAGTCTCAAAACATACCACAGTGTTTTGAGCCAGATGCTTTGCCACCAATGTAGTCTAACATTAAGAGGATGTATGACAAGTTGTCCGTTTACACAACTGACCCTGTGTTTGGTTCTGTTCTCAGCCTGTCTGTTGAAGTGCTCTGGACATGGGCACTGTGACCCCATAACAAAGCGCTGCATTTGCTACCAGCTGTGGATGGAAAACCTGATTCATCGTTATCTAAATGATGGAGAGAGTAATTGCGGTGAGTTTGCGTGTTGAGGGATATCTTTCAAGAGTAACTTGTTGTCATGTGAGACTGTTGATTATTTGTTCTCAGAATGGGTAATAAAGAGGTAGATGCTGAGGGAAAACTAAAAGTCTGTTTTCCAGCCCAACAATACCTTTCTATGGACAGATATTTTAATAATTTCTTGAGATGATGTCTTGAAAGTAGTAGCCTAAATTTTAAAGAGAATCACTATTTGATGAAAAAAAATGTGAAAACTTGGTCATGGGGGGAAGATTGTGCAACAATTTGGGTCCACTCCTCCAATTTGGAGGAGTTGTTGAATAACATGGGCACTGCAAAGCTTTTGAGTAGGGCTGTTGCAAAGCTGGAAAAAAGGCAGCAATTTCAATTTCTCTGAGTGCGTGGTTGATGCTTCTGTGCCAGAAGTATGAGCTGATCTGAGCAAAGAAAACATCAGTGTTCCAGACTGACCAATACTGACTTTTAGAACCTGATAACACTGACAACTGTGAGTATAGACATGTTGGAGTTCAAATTATCTCTCTGTATCCTTTCCTGTTTTCCTGGATTTATAAGTATAAATGTGCAGGTAGAAGGCTCTATCTCTAATCAGTTCCTCTTTTGAAGCACTAAAGTGCTAGACCCAGGGTACCTCTGTTTATTTCATCTGGGGAAGGATATCTGAGGTGGTAACCATGACCCTTTGCAGGACTCAGTTCCCACATAGACTTCAGATATCTTGGGATGGTAAAAGGTATTTGAGAGGAAGAAAATTTTCTAATGTGCATTTCTAATCTTAAAGATTTTTAGGAATTCATCTAAGAATATGTTGGGGCTGAGTTTTCCTATGCTCCTGTTGCCACTCCTCATTCCTTAGGATTGGTTATTTTAATAGCATTGTATTAGAAGTTATTCTATTCATATGACCTTACAAAGCACTGTTGTATTTCTTTTTTCAGAGTGGAGTATACTCTATGTGACTGTATCTGTTTTTATTCTGATTGTGGTCATGGTAGGGCTTGCCTGGTTCTGCATCTGCTGCTGTAAAAGGTACATGATTTGTGTTTCTTTTTGATGGGGCGTACGCAAAAATTGCACACAACTGCCACATTTCAGTCCAGTCCATAGAACTAAACCACTGAGCTCATTTTGGACATGTGAGGAGCTTCCTGTAGCTGTTTCTGTAGACACACACTTCTTTTGCAAAAAACGGAATATTCATTTGTGTGTCTGTGCTCTTCTGCATTACAAAAACCAAAAAGTTAATGTTGCAGTATTCTTCATGTTAAGCGATAATTAATGTTAAAATGCTGAGAATATGCTGCAGATCTTATGTCTCCTACTGAGCCCTGCAGGTACTCCATGCAAAGAAAAAAAGATGCACCCTGATGGTCACTGATGTAGGAATGTTCTAGGCCACGGGGAAGTATCTGTTCCCAATCTGGTTTCTGCCTTGGAATGGGAAGGGTGGTTGGCTGCGCTGCATGTGGCTTAGAGGCAAGGAGTACTCTAGTGATCTCAGTCATGCCGACTTCCTGCTTTCTCTTTCCTTAAACAGGAGCATTCATACTACTGAATATCATTTCCCTTCCTGCCTCCCCTCCAGTCTTTTCTAGTGAGCTGATAAGAAATTCTCTTTCAAGTGACAAGCCTCTGCAAATTCTGTCACTAGAGCAAGTGTTTTTGCTGCAGCTCTAACAGCTCAGCAAATATATAGCTTGTTCGGGTGTTAGCAAAAATAAAATGCCATCAAAATCTTTCTGATTTTCATTTTTTTCTAGGGTGTCTTTGCAGAATGTAAAGAATGTGTAGGAGTCAATACCATTTTATTTTTATGGTTGAAGGAACAGTGCTGTTAGTAGAAAACTTTAAATAGTAAAGTGTGTGCTGTTCCACCCCCACAATGTGGGGTGGAGCTGCACAGGCTTGTGTGTATTGGATAATTATTTGAGGGATTTTTTAATGAGTTCAGATGCTTCTTTCCTTTGTCCTCGTATGGCTTGTGCCTAAGAGTGAGGGCTGGTTGATATACATCCATGTGAAAAAGAAGAGGGAATTACAGTACAGTTTACAGCACATTACAGCAATGTCAAGAGATTCCATTTGCCTTGTGCAAACTACGTGAAAAAGACAGTGTAGACTCAAGATTTGGCTGAAGATTTGAAGGTTTTAAAAACTTAGGGTTGCTAGATGAGTTCTACAGGAGATCGTGGAGGGGAGGCCAAGGCTGGCTGTTACTCTAATGCTGGCTGAGAAGTAAGGTAGCTTCTCCACTGTGAACTGTGGGGGCACATGAATTAGCAATTGTAGTTACTATGTTGAAATTGAACAAACTGTGGCTTAGGAGAGTAAATCAATCTGCCTTGCTTTCTTCATCTTTCTATATCGGTGAAAATTAACTATTCTGTCTTGTCCATATTGTACAACTGCCTTATTCAGGTAAAAACTTGAAATATTTTTAAGTGGAGGTGAAAAAGTACAATGACGTTCTGTATACTGGGGTATGTATATGAAAAGGAAGGGAGGGGAGATTCATGTGTGTACATGAGAATTAAATGTCTTTTTGGTTGCTATTTTTTTTAGCAGGAAGAGGACAAAGATAAGAAAGAAAACAAAATATACCATCCTAGATAACATAGACGAACAGGAGAGAATGGAGCTACGGCCCAAGTATGGTACGTGCTATATGGCAGCCTAGGAACTCACCCACCAAGTGTGCAGCCAATGTGAATTGATACCTGTAGGCAGGAGGAGTCTAGAAGCAGGCCTACAAGTTTGGGAATGGCAGAGACAGACAGTGAAGTGGTTGGGGGAGAATCAGTTAATTTCTTTAATAAAGCCTTGGGCTCAGCCTCTGCTCTGAGTTTCTGAGTTTGTCTTAATTTAGAACATTGAATTGCCCCACAGATTTCCTCCATGTAAGCCTTCCTCCTCTGCACATGCTTTAATTAGGAACTGTTTTTGTTGCTGCACAGCAGTTCCCTCCTGACCCATCAGTGCCCTGTTAGACATCAGTAGATTTCAGCTGCTGTGTACGTATCTTTTAACTTACCTGACTTTCAGTTTTTAGCGGGGGAAATGTTTGAATCCAAGGAAACAAAATAATTGTGAGAAATCGCTGTCCTAGAAAGACAGAGATAATGTTTCTGTAGAAAACATGACCTTTCATTGCCACTCATGATAATAAGGTCATTGAGTGGATAGACTGATTTCCAGATTCAAGATATTAAAAATTCATTGGGTGTATGCTAAGATAATCTGGTTGTTTAAGTACATTTCAATTGAAATACATATATTCATATTTCAGTCATAAACTGCTGGGCCTGCAATGAAGTCATAAGGGTATCTCAAATGGTATATGATAATTCTTAAGCCAGTTTTTGTATTCGTGTATGCTGTTACATTGCACTGCAGAAAATGTTTTCACTTACTTTTCATGTCACAGCAGAGCACAAGATTGTTACAAGTTACTAAAACCCCAATCCTTTCTAATGAGTTTGTTTTGCTTTTTTATTGCCAGGTATAAAACACAGAAGTACAGAACACAACTCCAGTCTGATGGTCTCTGAGTCAGAGTTTGACAGTGATCAGGACACTATCTTCAGCAGAGAAAAGATTGAAAGAGAGAATTCTAGAACACTTATAAATGGATCCATCAGAAATGGAGTTTCCTTCAACTACAGCTCCAAAGACAGATAACTGAATGAGGGTAAAAGCACAGAACACGCTGGTGTGACACATCTGAAACATGCTGTCCCACGTCTGTTTTTCCAGAACTGAAATCTTCCTAAAATATCCACTAATTGCAGATTAAAGGATAAATTTTTAGCACAGGTAGGAAAGGCAGAAGGAGGGAGAAGGGATTCGATGGTCAGCTAACTCCTCTTGTCACCGTTATAGGAACAAGAAAAAGCACATCTTACTTCTTGCATGTTCTGTGCTGAATGCTTGAACTTCAGAAGGCCTTTTTTTCTATATCACTGCTACAAAACTAGCCAGAGTTGTTCTGCTACAAACTATGGTAACTTACAATGCCATACAGATTCATATGTGCTCCTAATGCTCTCTTTGAGAAGTGGTGTGATTTACAACAGAAAAAGCCATTATAGATGAAGTTCCTTACAACTGTAGAGAGCAATATTTGGCCACAGGCTCCATCTTAATTTTCAGTTTAGGATGGAAACACAAAGAGCATTTTTAGTGCATTTAATGTCTTTATCCAGCTGTACTTTGTGACTTCCTTTTCTAGGGTAGTGTTCATTGGGTGAAAACATTCTTGTTTTTAGAGAAAGTTAACAACTAGAGCAGTTGCAGTGGATCAGCTGTAACATAACATGGTGGATAACATATATGGATTCAACACTCCCTGTATTCACATAGGAGGTGTGATGTCTGCAGGGAAAGACAGCCTTAGGTTGCTTCTGTAATGATCAAGTTGCTTTGGCTCTGCCATGTCCATCCAGGAAACTGTAGCAGGAAGGACTTGGTGCGATGCGCCTTGAGAAGCATTTTGAGCATCCCAAACAACCTTTTTAGATCACTTTGAGGAGCTCTGGACCTTTTAAAACTGAATCCTCAGCTGAGGTGAGTTTTCATCTGTCAGCATCAAGTGCTCAATTAAAGAATGTGCTGGGCACTTGTGCAGGGAAATGTTTGTGGCAAATACCCTGTGTGGAGCAGGAGGTTCATTGTACTTTCATTGTTGTAGTCAGTATTGGGCAATGTTTTAGCTTGAACATGAGATAGGTTGACTTTTTTCTCTCTGGCCATGAGTGACTGGATGTGTTGGCCTGAGGAAATCCTTTTAGGTCTTTGGCAAGGGAAGGTGTATCATAGTTCTGACATTCTTGTTCACAACCTGGTAATTTCTTCACGGTCTGCTTGTTAGGCTTTGAAATCATGGCCCCAATACTGCTTTCGAAGTCTCTCACTGAAGACCTGACTTCTATACAGAGGCCTTGCTTGGGAGGGCATCTGTATCAGTGGTACTCTTTGGCCATAATATCAGGTTTTCCTGGGGGTCCTCTACTGATGTAATGAAGTCTAGGGCTGAGATGAAGAAATTATGTGTTTTGATGGAGAAAGCATTCTTTTGGGAGCATTTTTTAAGAGTTTTTTTTTGTTTGTTTATTTGTTTTAATCCAGTGGTAGAGAACTTGTTATCAGAGGAACGAGCAGTATAGAAATCAAGAGGAGCAGTTTAGAAGGGTTAGGGAGGGGACATAGTCCATTTCCATCATGAGGAATAATGTAGAGAATTTTAGGGCTTTCTCTATTTAGAAGTCTGACACAACAGAGTATCTGGGTTGAACACTGTGGCTTCTGTTCTTCTTTTGTTAATGGACTTGGGCAACAATCAGAACTGTCTAGGCTGGAAGAAATCAGTGGTCAAAAGTTGCAGCAACCTATCATGCTCGAAACTTATTTCATACTTTTGATTCTCAAGTGCAGTCAGCAGCAGTCCCTAAGGCTGCTAATTCAGCACTGAGGAGTATTTGCCCTATGTCCAGCCCTCAGTTTTTCTGGAGATCTTTGAGTGGCTGCAGGAGTCACTGTGGTGGGAGAGGCTGTGAAGAGGTAAAAAGGGCTAATACAGGTGTTGTCTATATTTTTCCCATACACACCAGCAAAGTGCAGTATGTATGGTGTGATTTGCTTTCTTCAGAAACCAGGTTTCAACTCTGTGTATGGGAGGTTTAGGCTATTTCTTGAAAGAAACCTACTTATCACACTCTCCCTCTTCTTGAGAGTGTGCATGTACATATATATATATTTTTAAATAACTGGGTCAACAAAAGCAATGTCAGCTTCTGATGTCTTTCGGTTCCTGTTCCAGGAAATTACTTATTATGTGTTAACATAATAAAAGTAGTGTTCACTCTAAAGCATTCCTGAAAAAAGTTAAAGCCCACTCAAAATAATAATTTATTTCTTTCCTTTGAAATCCAAATGTTGGGCTTAATCCATTATGAACAACTACACACAATGTTCTAGCAGGAGTTATTCTCTTGAAAACATGCATTTTTAAACAAGCAAATAAGTTGCTTGAATAATTTCAAGTTTGTATGTGCCGTGCTGCCATTGATGCTTCTGCTAAATACTGTCTCCAGTGTGCCTTTATCTAAAGCTTACCTTCTAGGATATGTCAGTGCAGTCAGCAGCATTTGTGAAATTAGTGACATGTCTTTTGGATTTATTTTATGTTTTTAAAGCCAGTGCTGAAACCTAGGATGTTCTTCTTTGAAGGTATTGAAATATCTTTTTTAAAAACAAACAAACAAACAAACAAACCCCAGCAAAATGAAAAATTGTTTCTCTAGTAAACAACTCCAGGAATGATAAACCTGCATTCCTTAATGCTGCAGAATTTCCAGGACTATTCCCCTGTCCACAGATGCACACTGGTGAGCCCAGATCTTTGGATCTCTGGTAAGTTCATGGGTCATGAGAATGTATGCATGATTTGGCCAAGTGTTTCTCACTAGCAAATTAGAAATATTAGACCACTTTCTCATTGTATAAGGCCCTAGCAAGTGGAAGTTGCATGGTAAATTCAGTTCTCTAGATAATACTTTGACATCTTTGTTGCTAACTATTTTAGCTATGTTTTTGAAGTTGAATATAGTTTAAATTTTTCACCTGCTTCTGATTCTACTAGTTTGATTATTCCACGTGCTTGGAAAGAGAAGTTTTTCTTCTTACTGTAAGAGCAGGCTTGCTTTTAATATGTGGCACTTGCACAGAAGCTGAAAGCAATAATTCTGGCTCTGTGAATTTATGGTATCATGTTTGTGTCACTTGGCCAAGCATATTTGCGTCAGGAATTTAGGAGAGCCTATAGCAAGGTTTGTACCTTGATTCAGTATAATTGTTTTGTCTAGAACTACTGCTTTCTTGCAGAATGTCAGTTCATACCATGAATGAAAGGGTCAGAAAACTGGCTGTAACAGTGCAAACAAAGTGGCAGAATTTGGATTCTAACCCTTTGGTTTGGGTTATTAGAGGTTCCAAGCAGGTTCTTAGTCCTCGTGTTCACTTCTACACACTGTTCTCCTTCACATACAGAAATAGTTCTGGTAACCCCATCCCTATTTTACAAATCAGCTATTTCCAAAAGATTCATCTGCACTGAATCGCAGAGGAGAACCAGATAGAGCTTGTCCTGTGTGGCTCAGAGTGTACTGAAAATAAAGAATAATTCAGTTTGACACTGCTAAGATAGTGCCTCTTGTTGAAGGCAGACAGTGTGGTGATACTTGCAGTGCCTCGTTGCCTTGAAGTGTAAGCATTGGATTTTCATTTGCCTCGTGCTTTTACATGCACAAGCAGGGATTGCCCAGCTATGTAAAAGGACTTCCTTTGTTTGCATTTTAAGGAAGGAGTGTATATAGGAAGAAATCTTCCTAAACATTAAACAGATTCAGTACCCAATAAGTAGTATTCAGTGCAGTACATACACAGCATGGAACTAGCCATGGCTGCAAACAGGTAATTGTCTTGTGGATTTTATTTTCCTAACCAAAATCATACTGCAGTATGAAACAAAATCTACCTTGGCAAATCTGTTGAGATCCACATCCAGATTCTCTGTGCTATGGTTCAACCTGTCATATTAAGTAGAGAAAACAAATCAAAATGCAAAGTGTCTAATTACAGATAATTGTTTATTTGCATAGGGGAAGAAAGTTTATTCTTGTTTTGCGTCTAAGAATAGATTATCAACTCTGTCCTTTTAGTAAAGTCTTACTCTCTCTCTGTCAGATGCATGAGATAAAAGTACTGTTCAAGCATTTGTTTTGTGCTGTCAGTTGTTTGCTTGTATGATGTCAATTTTCCTTTCCTTGGTCTCCTGTGGGCAAACAGAAGTGAACACACTTGCAAGGAACTTTACAGTGAGAGAGTGCATGCATGTGTTCTCTGTGCTGGTGCAAACTTTCCTCAGATAGTCTGATGTTCTTTAAATAATTGAGTTCCTAGGCAAGTGTTCTATTCCTGCTTTTAACCACAAGTGAAACTAATTTTGCCCCCCAGTATTCCAGTTACAGGCAGTAGTCAGGTGGAGCTTCAGGACAGTAGTAATAAAATAACAGTAAATGTAGTCTTCTGACATTTAGGTGAGGTTTGAGAGGAAAACATTCCTCCAGGAGAAGGGAAACGGGATACAGGTGAATTAGTTTCTTAATGTCAGTTATTGTTTATCAGGTATCCCTAACAAATACTAATCCCATACTTCTGCAGCAAAGAAAAACCCATTTCATGTACCTTTTATATCCTTAACCCCCCAAGGCAAAGGAGGGACATACAAAATTTAGAAATAAAATTTTAAGAAGGAGGCAACAAAGGCAAAAGATTTTTGCACAGGCTATGAATCAGGTGCAGGGGAACTGCACATCTGTGTTTTATCTCTGTATGAAAGGACTTCTCCCTGTGGGTGGATGGGTAAGCTATTACAGAATTTATATTAGGAATCTGTTTCTAGAAAATGTTATTTATTGCAAATGCTATTGTATTGTAACTGGAACCATTTCTGAGCTGAAATGGCTACATTTATGTAACTATTAATAAAGTTTTGTCTTTCCTTTTAGAAACTTGTCAGGTACTCTTTTAAGCATGATATTCTGTATTGGATCCAACAGTCAGGCCAGGTTAATAGACTTATGTTGTCTTCTAGAGCTTGTCTGCACTCAAACATAAAAGCAATGCAGTAGCTGATTCCTTCCCTCCATACTGACAGAAACATCTTTTACCAGAGAGGTGACATAATTCAGTAGATCAGAGAGCAAGAAAAAAAATTACTGCACTTCACAGTAAGTTTTCATGTGGTGCTTGTTATTACTTGGTTTAATTAGATGTGTGTAAGTAATCACCACTTGTCATGCCAAGTGGTAGTTTCACAGGTGTTGTGGCTTATTCTGTAACAGATTCCATACTTGAGTCAGCTGCTTAGCTGAGTTACAGGTGTGCAGTATTACCCAAAATATGCTGTTAGAGAGGGGTAGGTTATGCTACTTGTTTCTGAACTGGAAAAGAAAAATCCTTCCATCATTGTGTATTAAGTTTGTGCTGAATAGTGATAATAAAAGGTGCTATGAGATAAAAGTGTCTTTCTGTAAGGAAAAAATCATACACCATGAAAGCAACTTTTTAAGTCTGTTTAGATCCATGGTGCCACAGTCTAGGTGGTACCTCAAAGCATTGCCACTGGAGTGCAAGGGAATACTGGCAGCTGGATGAGCTGATGAGATACACGTCCTTTGTTGAAGGATGGAATCTGCCCCTTTGTTATTGCACTGCACATTTTGGTAATAGCAGTAGCCTTCCCCCATCCCTGTCAGTAGGTGGTGCAACAGAAAACAATCAGCATGATTCCAAAACAACTTCAGCCAGTTGTGCTAAGCAGCTTTGGCACTCACTGAAGTGACTAAGCCACCAACTTCTCATGGTCCTTCTTGGAAGGACCTAAGCAAGAAGTTTTCATCTGGAAACCCTTTAAACAAGTGCTAAAATGTAACTTAGAGCTTCTGAACACTATACTTAAATCTTTAAGATAGCTAAGTTGTTAATATCTGGTTGAACAAGTAAACACAATTTCTTGAGAGCTTGTTACACCGAGAAGATAGGCAGTGAGGGTGTGTGGAGGTGGGTGTGTATGTATGTGTGTGAAACAGCTGCTTAAAGAGTAATTTAAGAAAATAAAATGGAAATTGGCCATGACTGTGTCAAGTTGGAAATTAAAAGACAGCTTCTCATGCTTCGAGACTGTATTAAATAAACAGAAATAAAAGAGCTCCCAAAACTATTTTAAAGCTTAATGAAATAAAGAATTATGTGAGTAATCACATTACA
The DNA here is from genome assembly GCA_013397375.1 of Toxostoma redivivum. NCBI lineage: Eukaryota > Metazoa > Chordata > Aves > Passeriformes > Mimidae > Toxostoma > Toxostoma redivivum. The sequence continues at coordinate 144,600 of VXBI01002485.1, forward strand.
AAAGCAGGAAAGACACTCTGATCTATTTTGTGACAAAATATAAAGACTGGCATACAAAATGACTGATGGCCTAATATTATGCCCAGGTAGTCTAATCTGTTTGATTTAGATTCAAGGGACTGTAATTGGAGGTACAAAACTCTTACACCGTATGAACATGTGGATGCAAAGACGTGGTGTCTTTTCCAGTGATAAAGCTGTCAGAACAAAATCTTTTGTGCAAATCTGAGACCGAACTTAATGTGGCTGCTGTCAATTTGTCAATTCAGGATGAATAAGGTAACAAACCACACAATCCGGTGCTTTCACAGAAGTTATTTATTAACTGAAAACATTTTTTTAATCACAGTTTTTATACCCAGAAACTGCTAAACTATCACAAGTGCAATCAACACAACTGATATGTGAGAATTCAAGTATGTCTTTTGTTGAAGAATCCCAGCTTTTGCTATGAAGACAACTTTGATTATTCTGTGCTAAACTGATGTAGACTTTACTGATGTGAGGATATTATGCTGGAATCCAACCACAATCCAATCTAGACAAAGGTATTTTTAACTTTCTTACAAACATTATCTTTAATTATTGATTGTGCTTGTTATCAGGCATTGTAAAAGGTATTATTTGCTAAAAAAAAAGTTAACACTCATTAGAAGTGCTATTATCAGAAAAGACATTAGGATTTTAAATGTACCAATGCATCAGATCAGTAACTTTGCAGTGAAGAGAGCAAAGGTTAAATAATTCATCCTCCAACTGCACTGTCCCAAGAAGTACACTCACATTAAATACTACACTGTCATACAGATGTAAGTAAGATGATTTTAATTTTGACCTTATACTGCAGTTCACAGGCAGATGTAATTGAATTTCGGTGGCAGATATTCTACCTGTGTACAATACCTGTACCCATGCCTGCATCATTGTATTGTGGAAGCCGGGAACCAAGGCATGACCTTCTTTTACCCAGTTGTTTTTTCCAATTAATACTAAACACATCGGTAGCCAAGGCTGGCAAACAGCTTTCTCCCACAACACTGTATTCCTCAAATTCAGGCAGCCTGTGTGCTCAATAGTGTAATCTTAGAAGCTGGCTATAGGAAAGTTTCTTGCAACTAGTGTATAACAAGGCCATCCTTTTAATGTTCTTGACAACACGCAGAGATAACAGTACTAAGTCCTCACTACCACAAGTACGGGGTTTGGTGCATTGGGAATTACTGGAAGGGCAGAAAATGCCCTTTAACTGCCCTTCGGTTGGCATGATGCACACATGTGCTCCAGACCCACCTGGGCTCAAGTGCTACACAAATACAACTATAATAAAATATTTAAAAATAAGCAGTAGCAGTCAATGCTACTTCATGTGCGCTTTAAACAAAAACCCTGTGAAACTCAGTTCCATCTTGCATTCCCTCCCTCCCCAAGTCTTGTGTTACCTGATACCTCTTTGCCTGATGTGATAAAATATTTTAAAATATTTCATTTCATAGGGTACATTCATTACTTTGTAGGAAGAAGGGCTCTGTTGCCTTCTTTTATTTATTTTTAATGAACACAAGAAACAAAGTTTATTCCATTTAACTTCTGTTGTGCTGATTTATTCACCAAATTAACATTGCACATTTTTAAAGTGCTTTGTTTGACTGCCATTAAAATAATGTTTAAACATCATTGTTTATTTCATACTGAGGAAGCCTTACGTCATCTTTTGAAGATGACAGAATAGTGAGGTGATGTGTCAAAGCCTCACCTCTAACCACCACTATTTAAATCTTTATTAGGTCACAAATGAGCCATGTTCAAAGGTTTTTAAACCTTCTTCCCTAATGGACCTTCACCTGTGTAACCACAAATCCAATTCAAGGCACAAAGCCCACAGGGATGGATATCTGCTCCTATTCTTTGAAGGGGGTGAGTTACGTTCCTTTAGACACTGAGCAATATTTACATCGGGGTAAATACTGTACTTCTACCCAAGGAGAGTCATGGTCTTTTCATGGAAGGGAGGGAGTTTATCTGTATCATCATGTCACTTGTGCTTTCTTCACACAGCCCTTATAGTCTCCCCTTACAATTCTGCAAGCTGTTCCTATGAATATCTTATCTTCCTCCTCTCACTAAGCCAGCAATTCTTTGTCCTGAACTGTCCTATTCCCAGGACTGCTGGGGCTAATGGGCATCAAACAAGGGCTATATTTCATCTACACATGCAAGCTGTTAGGCAAAAAGTACACCTCTTTGCTCAAAAACCTAAAGCTGAACAGGCAGCAGCCCTGCAGTCAGTTTAATAGTGCTGAAAAAGCTGTCTGTTAAGCTATGTGGATGCCTAGATATAGCTCAAGAACAATTCCTCACCTTTTGTAAGCAGCAGATTCTCCCACAATTAAAAAAAAATAAAAAAGAAACAACCCCCCCATACACTTGCTTCTAAAGGAGGTCACATAACCACATTAGAAAGTGTGAGTATTTACACAAAATTCTAAAGGGAGACTGCCATCCCAAAGCCTCCCTTACCCGCACTGAAATACTAAAGGTAGTAAAATATGGTCTAGTTTCCCATAGGTTACTATCTGCTTTCATTATGCACAAGTCTCAAAGTTCTCCCAGTTACACAGGGATAATCCAAGAACAATAAATGTATATCCCTACTCATTACTAAAAATAATGGACATTGTGATCACTGCTGAAAAACTGGATGTATAAACAAAGACCACATAAAAACATTTGGCAGCACAGAATACTGTAGATATCTCTATACACACACAGGACAGGGTTGATTAGTTCTAAAGAAGGTAGAAGTTGCATTCATACATATTTCTGGCTCAAGAAGCTTATTAAAACAACAGCACCCTTTCCCAAATTGTGGGGACTGTGCTGTTTGAAGGCTTTTATAATCCTCCTAAGCAGACATATTTTATTTCTAAGTATTCATCGATGCCATATTTTGAACCTTCTCGCCCTAAGCCAGACTCCTTTATCCCACCAAAAGGACATTCCACTGACGAGATTATGCCTTCATTAACACCAACCATTCCAACTTCCAGCTGCTCTGCAACTCTCCAGATCTGAGCTGGATCTTGGGAGTAGAAATATCCTGTTGTGCAGACACAGAGATACAGGAGTGAAAATCGGTAAGAACAATTGCAGAAGACTGTGAAAAAGAGACTTAATGACATTTAAAATCATCACCCCATAAAACTCAAGTTCACAAAACCATAGAAATAAACTTATCTGACAGAGAAGCATACCTGCTAAACCCACATTAGCTGCATTTGCTATAGCAACAGCTTCTGCTTCAGTGTCAAATCTGTCAATAGAAAGAGAAAAATTAAAATGAGGCCCACAGTTCACCCCATCTTGCTGACGTACCGACAAGAAGCAGTCTTATCAGGAATTAAAATGTCAATTTATTTTTCCCAGAAGTGTATATTATAAAGCTAATCTAACTTTCATTTTGACACACTGAAGTGTCTACCTCTTAATTTAAACTGCAGTTAAGTAGTTAAGATTGCCTTTATCCCCCCTAGGTAGCTGGATGTTACCAAGACATTTACTTCACATGGGTTTAGCCTACCTATTTCCCCAACTACACAGCACTCTCAACTCTCAGAGATAACGGTACGTTCTTCCATCACATCCAATTGCTCTGCACAAAGGCAGGGAAGGCTTCAAGGAGAACAGACAGCTCCAACTCATCCTCTGTCAGAAAAGCTTAGGACTAGCAAATCACATGACAAACTCCTATTTCATACCACAGATCATGAAGCCAATGAAGGTTTTGCTGCTATTTAGCCTTAACCATTGAGATACTTTAATTTTCAAAAAGTGGCAGAGATGCTAAGATCAGGCCAAGAAAAAGAAACAAGGGAGCCACATTTCCCAAGTATGTTTTCACATGTGTACCCCAGTCTTGTTTTACAAGACTTGTGTGATCATACAAAGATATTTGTCTTTCAAATCTTGTTTATTTAAAATAATCTTTTATTGTTTTTTCAATTGTTACTTTTAATATGTAGAATTAATAATCTTACCTGATAACCGGTGCCAAAGGGCCAAATGTCTCCTCTTGGGTGCAAAGCATTTTTGTTGTAACGTTAGTAAGTAATGTTGGCTCGAAGAAATTCTTCCCCAAGCTGTGTCGTTTCCCTCCAGTCACAACAGATGCTCCTTGAGAAACTGCATCCTTAATGTGTTTCTCTACCTGAGGTATGCATAACAAAAGTCTTAAAGTCAGCATTTAAGAATGAGCAATAATACATTTCCCACTGAAGAAATAATACTCCCCCAATATTTAAGAGAAAATTTTGAGGAGAGGTTTATACTTGCAGAGGATATTACCTAATTTCTCTTCAATTCTTGTTTCTCTCAGTCTGACATAATTTCAGAGGGATAAATTATGAACGTGGTCCCCAGCCCACTTTTCTGTAGAAATTAAAAGCCTACACCTAATGTGAGAAAAGCCTTTGCAGGACTAAAAATTGAATCTTATATCAGTGCTCAAGCACTATGGAAATGAAGTATATGACTGCCATGGAAAGAGAAACAACTCTCAAGATGGAACTGGCAAGAACATTTTCCTACATCTATGATTCTACCTATCCCTTATATTTACAATTAATCTAAAGACAACAAAATAATGAGAAAACTAAAGTAGCAATCCCCACCTGTCCTTTGAAGAAATTAATTTGAATACTGTCCTTTGAAATTACAGAAAGTGACTATATACAAACTGTAAAAGTTTACTTGTTTATATAGTTGTACCTGATACACATACGACACTTTAGTGATGCAAGAAGAAAAGGCATGAAGGAAAGAAATTCAAAGACTGTATCCTTTGTCTCCCAAATAACTGAATATTTCCCCATTCTTTTATAAAAAGAATCTGGCAGCATCCATGTATAATGAATTGAAACCAAGCCTGCATGCAACAGAGCTGTAATATCTTACAAAGTATGGGCCACTTGACTCAACAATCTTTAACCTTCAGAAGAGTGAAATATTACAGAAGATGTGACTTATTAGGATTTTTTAGAAAATAAACATTTCTGGAGTTGCAGGTCATGCAAAACAGAAGATCCAAACCATGCACATGAAGTTTCAAGTGATTACAACATCCAGTGTTCTGGTATTTTTAACCCAAATAAATAATTTGGGTTTTGCCAAGCTTTTGCAAAAAAATTCCCACTGTTCCTCAAAAGAAATTGTCTATCACAGTGCTTCACAACTGCAGGATCACTGTACAGCTCTCACAGTGTTTCCAATTTCAGTGAATGGACTTGAGAACAGCTAGGGAGTAATCAGGAGGAATCAGTTTCTCACAAAGGAGGCCTCTCTTTCCCTTAATGGCAGGGGAATGATACATGAACAGTCCACATCTGTTTGTCTATATGTACACATGGACTTGGGGGATAGAACACACTTCCAGCCACACTGCAAATATGTTTCAATAAAACAAGGGAAAAAAGGTGAAACATAAATGTAAAGTTATTTTATGGATCATAAAAAGAAAATTAGGATGTTAAAATATTTACTTATACCTTCTCCACTGCTTTTTCATTTATTAGTGGTCCTTGGGTAGTTTTTGCATCAAATCCATTTCCAACATGTAGCTCTTTCTCTATAGCTTTAGCAAACTTTTCCACAAATTCATCATGAATTCCCTTTTGCACCAGGAAACGGTTTGTGCAAACACAAGTCTGAAAACAAATAAGGTAAGACAAAACCCCACTAGTTTATATTGTATTTAACCCATCTATTGATCCACTCTGGCCTTCATGGCACAGAATCAGGTTACTACACTGATGTCCCCTGCCTCTTCTCCCTCATCCTAAGCTGTTACCCAGCTATGCCATTTCTTTCACCACCCATTTCTCTTTAGAAATACAACTTCAACAAGCTGTCAGTGGGTGTGTGAAGTATGTCACACTGCTAAGCTGCTTACGCTGGGGAAATGTTTTGTGAGTTTTGTGGACTCAGATACATGGATCAATCAAGGTTCAGAAGCTGCAAGAAATAACTTCTAATAAGACTTCAGAATGCTGGACTGAGCAGCAAAAACTCAAATCACACTTAGTGGTCTAGAGTCCTTTTTTCTAACTCTGTTATCTGAGTTTCAGTCTGCTTTCTACCTGAAAGTTGTTTCTAAGTGCTTTCAATGGTCTATTTATTTGTACTACCCCTTTGTTCTGAGTGCATCCTATTTTGATTGCTACAGTAGTGTGAAAAGTAACAGCTACTTATCTTTCTCTACAGCAGCAGAGGTGCCTTTTATGATAGATCTTGTCCAGTCTGGGTATGATCCCTTAGTGGTCCTTGTCCACTTTTGTTTCCTTTCTCTCTTCCCAAGATTAGTCATGTTGTCTTACGTTATTCAAGTAAAGTTTTCCCTACCAAATGACCTCCCAGACCCACTGAAAATTTGGTGCTTCTCAAAAGCTGGAGTTCATCAACTTCATGTTCACATGTACCTGTAAGGCTGGAATAGTCTCCACACAGCCCTTGCCAGCTGACTATTCTGGAAAGTGATGCTCTTAAAATTTTTTTGACCAAATGAAATACATCTGAAGCAATGCATACTTGAATCTTGTCTATCACTTTTTTAAAGCTACTCATTGTATAAAAAACTATCTGTGTCTTAAGAGACTGAAGCAAGATGGTGTCATTCATGCTCTAGTTCTCCAATGAATTTAATGTCAGCAAAATATATGAAAAAATGCCTTATCACTTCTCAAGCTCTTGCAAGGGGTCCTAGAGAACATCATCTTTAACAGTGATGCTACTGACTGCCACATATGTTGTGAAAATATATGGGATTTCAGTGTTGCTATTTAGACTTGCTAATAACTGGCTTTAATGCCCAGAGCCATGTGTGAGTGCAGCACCTTTCTCTTCACAATTAAGTGTTCTATGCTTTCCTTTTACATAAAATAGCTTATTTACAACTTAAACTTTATGTACAGCTCTTCATTGTCTAGAAACATAGACAAAAATTCTCACCTGTCCTGAGTTTCTATACTTAGAAGCAAGGGCTCCTGCAACAGCCTGATCTGCATTGGCACTGTCAAACACAATAAAAGGAGCATGTCCTCCAAGCTCCATGGAAACTCTCTTCACAGTGCCAGCTGCGTGTTTCAGCAAGATCTGTAGGCAACAGAAGAGACACACACATCTGTACCTCTAAAACAGTGGAACCATGGATGCAAGGCAGTGAAAAATTAACTCTGGCAAGGAAATAATCTGCATCTTCTCTAAAATGCCAAACCATCTCCTATGACAAACCTTCAAGATGAAATTCTGGCCAAGGACTAATGCAGAGAAAGATTTTGATCAACTTCAGGTCAGGTCAAGCTTTTATACACTAATATTGTCAACTTTTTTGTTTGTTCTATTATTTTTTGATGATAAAATCTTGACTACTCTTACAAAATTTGTTAACTACTCTGACAGAATTTGGTATAGCAATTTGCCTTGCTATCAGACCTTTTCTTCATTCTGCATACAGCCATCCCAGAGAACTCTGTCATTTTAGCCACCCTCTGTAGTTGTAGTGATTCATTTAGGAATGGTGACAAGATTGCTTATTGACTAAAGTTGATAGCAGATATTCCAGGGCCTCACTCCTCTAATACTTTCTCTCAACTACTAAAGCCATTCTTGAATGGCACCTCTGAAACTTGGTTTCAGTGTTCTTTATTAGTATGTTGTCACTTTATGATATAAACCAAGAATATCTTGTACAGGACTGTTCACATTATAGTTTAATAAAGGGTGATTATCAAGAATTGCAGACAGCCATCCTTCTGTGAAGTACTGATGCAAAAACATGTAAGCAGTATCTCAAGAGGTACACAATTATTTGGACAATCAGTGTACAGTAGCCAGAAAAGAAGGCTCTGTATAAAGGCACACACGTTCCCCCCACCTTTCTAGCATAACCACAGTAATAATCTTCAAGGATATTCTGTCCATGTATGTACCTTTCCTGTTGCTGTAGAGCCAGTAAAAGATATTTTAGATACCAATGGATCAGTGCATAGAACTTCCCCTACAGCTGCTGTCTGTTGTCTGGAACAAGGGACAACATTATACACTCCTGCTGGGATTCCAGCCTGATTCGCAAGCTGCAACAAAAGAAAAACAGAATTTGCATTATTAGTGCATTTTGTAAGAGGAATAGTCACTTAATGATTGTTCATTGTTTTGAAGAAAACAGTCTGTAAGTCAATAAAAGCCAAAAGGGCTCAGGACAACTAGGCACAGGTGCCACAGGTGCTTGAGAGAGCAGCTTCACTTCGCTTTAAGCTCTGTGTGTGTGTGTTCGAAAGAAGCAAATTAAAGATATAAGGATATTTTGAGTATCAAAGTGGCCTGATCCATTTCGAGGTTCTAGACCATATTAGAGGCAATTTTCAAAGATTCTCACTAAACTAAAACACCTGCATCAAGTCAGTTTGTCCTTTCTTCATATATGAAGCTGGCCAGAGTTACCTTCCAAGCCCATCTGACTCCCTGTCTACAGTATCAGTCCATTGCTGAGGTAAAGCTTAGCACTGAAAGCTCACCTCCCCAAGAGCTAATGCTGATAAAGGTGTGTCTTCTGCAGGTTTCACCACCACTGTACAGCCAGCTGCCAGAGCTGCACCAACCTTCCGGGTAATCATAGCGCTGGGAAAATTCCACTAGGAAGAGAGAAAAGTAGTACAATCAAAGTTGGGAAAATTTGCCTCCTGTTTTTGCAGAAGTGACGTTTTGAACTGGGGGCTGAGCTGAAAATCTTCATGTGAAGCAGAAGAGTTCAGCTATGCTTACTGGGGTTATAATGGCTGCCACTCCTACTGGCTGCTTCAGCACCAGGACTCTTCTGTCCTTTGCAGATGCTGGAATAACATCACCATAAATCCGTCGAGCCTCCTCTGCAAACCACTCCAGAAACGAGGCTGAATACACGATTTCACCCTGTGCTTCTTTCAGAGGTTTTCCCTTTGATTAAATCAGATTGAAAATACATTGTAAGTAGCAAATGGAGGCAGTATAAAAAGATTCAAGTAATTTTGGAGTTTCTCTTGTTTTCAGAGTACTTTATGATCCTCTCCCTCTGACAAACACTGCAACCTCCAACAAGGATTATATGACTGCAGCAGCAATAGTTGTGTGGATTCAGTATATCATGATTGTATAGTCAATAATTTGTATGCTGTGCCTGGATTCATACCTGCCCAGGACAAGGGAAAAAATAGTGTGCATTTATTTACAAACTCTGAGTTAGCTGCTATTACCACTCTGAAGACACAAATCATGGCAAAACAGTTACAAGTTTATACCAAGATCATTTGTTTTGGGAGTATTGCTTTGGACTACCCCCAGGTCTGATCCTGTGGTCTGAATGACCATTAACAGCTGTGACACCACAGAGGAGCTGCTGAAGTATCTTCCAGCAAGGTTTTATCCAAAAGGACACCAGTTTGTGAGCTCCCAGAATACTCAGTGAGACAGACTGTGTAAATCCAACTTGGCGACTTAAATGATTTTTCCCAGCCACAAACATTTCTGCCACGAGGACCATGGTTTAGGTGGATGTACACCTGCACGCCATGAAGCACAACATGGGTCTGGTTTCCTCTGATTAGGTACTACTGTCCGGAGGAGGGATGTTTGAAACCTCACCCACTGACCTAGCAGAGCAATGTGAGTGCACAAGATGCCCAGAGTTATTAAAAAGGACACGATAGCTAAGCGGTAAAGCGCCCAGGGAGAGGCCTGGCGGCTGTCAATTTTACTTGGTGTCACTGTTCGCCTGCCTGTGGTGGGCTCTCCAGCGAGAGTGCCACCAAGGGGCAGTGCCCGTGTCCCCCGCCGCCGCCCCACTCACGTTCTCGGCCGTGATGATCCGCGCCAGCTCCTCCTTGTTCTCCATCATCAGCTCGTACCATCTGCGGAGGCGCGCGCTCCTCTCCTGGGAGGAGGAGGGAGAGACAAGGCTGCCGCGGCCGCCGCACGCAGGGACGGGGAAGCGAGGCCGCGGGAGACCCGACGGGACCGGACCGGACCGCCCCGCGGCCCCCTCGCCGCCAGCTTCCGCGGCCGCTCACCTTGGCGGGGAGGCGGCCCCAGGCGGCACCGGCTTCGTGCGCGGCCCGCACGGCCGCCCGCGCCTCGGCCGCCCCGCAGTCGGACACCCGGCCCAGCTCCTCGCCGCTGGCCGGGTCCTGCACGGGGAAAGCGGNGGGAGTGGGGAGGCTTAAAGTCACAGAATATCCTCTGGTGTTGGAAGGAACCCACAGGGACCATCGAAGTCCGACTCCTGGCCCTGCGCAGCACACGCCAAGAGTCACACCATGTGCTGAGGGCGTTGTCCAAATGCTTCTTGAGCTCTGTCAGGCTTGGCGGTCTGACCGCTTCCTTGGGGAGCCTGTTCCAGTGCCCAGCCACCCTCTGGGTGAAGAACCTTTCCCTAATACCCAACCCAAACCACTACTGACACAGCTTCATGCCATTCCGTCGGGTCCTGTCACTGAGCACCACAGAGAAGAGATCAGTGCCTGCCCCTCCTCTTCCCTTCGTGAGGAAGTTGCAGACTGTGATAAGGTCTCTGGGCTCTCAGTCTACTCCTGTCTAACTTGCGCTTTACTGCAGGAGCACTGTGGGACACTGACAGCTGGCCAGTCTCTGGCACAAGGGCCATGTGAAGCCCCTGCCCAATGCCACCATCTCGCTGGGGACAGGTGTGGCTGTGCCACATGCATGAACGGTGGCAGGGAAACACGGGGTGCCCAGCCCCTGCAGCCAGAAATTCATGGCAGTACACTTGGCAGGAGTACTTCCATGAGTCTCCCACATATCAGCTGGGCTTTCAATACTGATCATAAGACCCAGACTTAAGTGTGTAATATCAGCTCACTGAAGGTTATGAATTTATATTACCTGAAACTCAGGAGCTAGTGTTTTTATATTAATACTGTTTGGCAATTGGCTTTAATTTCTTTTGTGAAATGAGATATAGTTGCTGTAAGGCAAGCACACCATGAGCTGGACAAATTCTGAGAGGATACTCGTGGCCATGCTGTTGGATTTAACAGAAATCTCACTGCTGCTGTGCAGTGATGCACTGATTACACTGCTCAAATCCCAGAGATATTACAGAAGTGGGGAGAATACCCACAGTTTATTTATTTCTTTATATAAATTACTTTATTTGCAGTAAAAGAAAGCACTAGTGTAAAACAGCCCTTTTAATTTGGCAGTCATTTGCTTGCTGTGTCAGCAATATGTGTGAAAGAAAAGGCATGCTCCGTAACCTACATTTCAAAGGTCACAGTGCTACTGCTCCAGGCTTCTGAAAACTACAGTTGGAGCCAGCTGGCATCATGGTTGGTCTGAAGATTTGGTTTGTCTTGCTGGTTATACTCTACAGTTTCTGTCAAAGATGTATCCCGTGTGGAATTTCAACACATGTTGAAATAGGTAAGACATGTTCAAAATGTTTTCTTATGTTTTGAATTTCTTGAGAAGTAAACTCAGATTCAGCTGGAAAGCAGAGGGAGGAAATAATGTTAAAGTAATGAGCATTCTATATCATTTTTAAAATGTGAATAACAGGATAAATGAGTAGTTTGATTTTTGGAGTTTGAAATTCTACTGTTTTTGTAAGTAAAATGCTTGAATTGACTTGGGTTGAGTGTTTTTCTGTCTCCTAAGACGCAAGTATTATGTAACTGGAATGTTTTTGTCTGTGAGTTGTACGCAGACAGAGTTTGGTTTGGAGAAAGAAAAGGAATGCTTTAGGCAATTCTTGAGATTGTTATATTTAAACTAAAGAATAACACAAGTCCTTTGTGGTAACTCTGTATTAATTATGCCATACCTGCACAAATAGTTAAAATTCTGTAATGTGTTTCTATCTGTAACTAACATAAAAATTTTGTTCTGTGTCTCTTTCTGTTAGGTTGCTCTCTGTAGCCAGAACAGCCTAGACTTGTAGAGAATGAAGGAGAGAACTGAGTGAACATCAAAATGGAGAAATATTTCTGTTTTGAACTTCTTGTTTGCCTGTGCTATTTTTAAAATCTGGTTTCTTCCATAGTTATTGCAAGCACAAACTCGAGCAGTGTGATGTTATTCTGAAACAATTACTCATAATAATTGGCAGTTTAAATTGTTTGTTCTTCTGGTTTTGTTTCTAAATCAATGGATTTAGAAATGGCTCAGAGGGTAAAATGTAACTTTTTTTTTCAGATTATTTTCTCAGACTTTAAGTACTGAATACATGCAATTTTGAACAATTCAAAGACTGGGATTATTCATGGTGTTTGAGACTGGAGTGTCTTCCCTTACTGAGTGTTGTACCTATGGCCAGCATTTTGGAACAATTTGTTTTTTCCTAACAATGTGTCAAGAAACCCATAATAATCTGTAGGAGAAGTCATGCTGCCTGAGGTTAGGCAAGTGTACACAGCTCTGCAAGCTCAGGGCTCTAATTACTGAGTATGAGTTTCTGGGGACTTGAAATAACAGAATAGAGTGTGTTTGAGAAAAAAAAAATCTGCAAAGAGAAATGAGCTGACAGATCATCCCAAAGCAGTCATTTTTTTTCTTTTTCTAATCAAGGGAGCATGTCACAGAAAATATGTGTTTATATAATATAAAGATCTTTGTTGTCTGAGGAGTTGTGTGTACACTGAACTATTGGGTCATAGTTTACAACAAGTTTTCAGAAAATTACATTAAAACTGCGATCAGGTCTGATGCTGCTAAAATGAGTGGTCTTATTGTTGTTCACTTAAAAGTCGATGATGATAAGATGAAAATACGTCCAAAATTCAAACACTGAATGCCCCAGGAAAACAAAAACAAGCAAACAAAAAAACCCAACAAACAACAAAACTCCCCCAAAAAACAAACAGCAAATGTGTAGAAAGGAATTCCTCTCACTCAAAGCCAGCACCAAAGAAATTCTGAACAGCATTTTGAAAGTACTTTTAAAATGGAGAAAAGCTCTGCCTGTTCAGAATGTTGATTGTGTTCAGTGTGCTTGGCAGAGCTGTGCTGTGTCCTACTTGCATGGCTGTGCCTGGAGGCAGGTCCGAGTGGGGAAGCTCTTTGCCCTAGGGGTTCCTGTCAGACTTGTGAGTCTGTGGGACTGTGGGAATCTGGCATAAAATTCCTTGTAGAGGTGGAGTTGTAGAACCTAGGCGCACTTGAGTTGTGAGAGAAGTGAGGGGGAGGTGTGAGGCAGAAAAAGCAAACTGCCAAACTGCAGCTCTCCCACACTGGAATGAGAGATGTGTGTAGAAATGTCTGAATCTTAAAATTTTAGATTATTACTTACTATTTTGTTGTTGTTTCTCTTCTGGTGCAAGGCTGGTCTTTAAGGTATGTTATTTGTATAAGGATGATTGAGATTACTGGGTAAAATTCCAAATGAAAGATCATTCAAACCCCCACAGTTTTGTCTAGATCTTATTCCAGAATAGTAATGGATTATTTTGGATTTGGTGGGGGGATTTTTTTGTTTTGTTTTGTTGTTTGTTTTTGGGTCGTTTCTTGGTTTTGTGTTTTTTTGGTTGTTTGTTTTTTGGGGGTTTTTTTGTGATGTGATTTATTTGATAAGGAACAAATTAACTTCAATCTTTGTAAATAGCTTTAGAGGAAATGTTGGGTATTTTTAGAATAGTGTTGATAGATTATTCCTGGGATCTAATATTAATTAGGAAACCTCATTAAAGAAAAGGATGTAAGTTCGTTTCGTTCACTTGTTATGCCAGCTAAATAAAGATTTTGGCAGTAAGAATATCTGCCGATTCAGTGAATATATAGCATTATTTACCTTGCTGACTTTGGATTTTTGTTACTTTTCGTGCATGTTAAAAATTAATCAGACTGTTAAACACCCGCATTGATTCCCAACATACCTTTCTCACTGTTAAGGACAACAATGAAGCTTGAATACAGTACAGCTAGAACTTTATGGTCCACGCTTTACATGTGCTGGGTGTGGTCCTGTCAGTTCACTGCTGTAGCTCATTTCTGGACATGGGGAGTTCCTTTCCTTTCATTTCAAGTGATTTCATCTTGGTTGGTCAGCTTGGGAACTAGGGATTAGAGAGAGACTGAAGATATGCCACAGAAAGAGCACTTCCTTATTAACTCCCTAGGTGAGAAAGCATGCCCTCTCACAAGTACACAGTGTTGTGAGAAATGGTGTTTCATTCACATGGCACTTGGCTTACGTATGAAAATGTGGTGCCTTCTGCTTCTGTTAGTGCTGCTAACAAAATGTGGACTTGGACGCAATAGTTATAAATCAACACTTTAATATATTGTTTTTCAGCACATAGAGCTCTGGAATTTTTCATTAAGCATGAAGGGAGTGTTAATTATAGACAGGTAGGAGGCATATTATTGTCTAATTTTGTCCACCTTTCTCTGAATGTTTTTTCTTCCTGTCTTGCCTTTCTTTATTATTCTCAGTAACATATGTAAATATTATGCCCAGACTGTATTTTTATCTTTTTTATTCAAAATAATTTGACTCTTTCTGCATATTATTTCAGAAATTTAGCAATTATACCAATGTGTATATATATATATATATATATATATATATATATATATATATATATATATATATATATATATATATATATATATATATATATATATATATATATATATATATATATATATATATATATATATATATATATATATATATATATATATATATATATATATATATATATATATATATATATATATATATATATATATATATATATATATATATATATATATATATATATATATATATATATATATATATATATATATATATATATATACTTTGTGTGGTTTCTTGCATGTTTTCTGCTTTAGTCATGTTCTATGTGAGCAGTTTTATTAGAAGAATCAGTAGAGGACTTTGGGAAAGCAGATTTAACAAACTTAAGGACAGCAAAATTACTGCAAGATTTTGTGCACCACGTGGTGTATTTTTCCAAGATAATAATTGTATTTTGCTGGCATTTAGAATGTATCTTTGATGCTGGCAGTAAAATGTTATTTTGTGCTGTTCAATAACATTCTGATTCCTTTTCCTCCCCCATCTTTTCCCCAGTTATTACTAAGTCACCAAGATGCTTTTCAAGCTGGGAGCATTTATCCTG
Source organism: Toxostoma redivivum (assembly GCA_013397375.1). NCBI lineage: Eukaryota > Metazoa > Chordata > Aves > Passeriformes > Mimidae > Toxostoma > Toxostoma redivivum. The sequence goes on from VXBI01002485.1 coordinate 159,764, forward strand.
ATGCCTTTTATCCTCCAATCTGCAAACGTGGTAAGAGAAGCTTTGTAAGTCCAATGTTAAAACAACTGCATTTTTATGTGAAAATCCTACAGAATTTAGTGGGTTGAAAATGGTTACCTTGTAAGAAATGAAGTGTGGACAAAAATGCTTTCTTGCTTTCCTGCAAAAACTATCCACCATTTTTATTAGAGCCTTTTTTGAGACTTTAGAGATTTTATAATGAAATAACATTTGAAAGTGTTTTAAAAATAAACTCTAGGGTAGATTTAACTATTTAATGGGTAGGGCAATTTGATAGAAGGATGCTGTTTGACTAATTAGATTACTAAGTACAGAGAGGACAAAATGATCTTTTTTTCTAATAAATCTTAGGGAAGGCCTAAAGCTGTTTCCATATTAAAACTAGTTTCTATTAGATCAGTCAAAAAGAGGATAGGAAAATCTAAAAATCCCTTAAATGTCTAAAGACAAAATAGTGTAGGACTTGCTGGGGGGTGGGTGGGAAAGTATTAATAACATCCCAATTTAAAGCCTTTTTTTTCCAGAGTACAGTCTTTGCCTTTTACTCTTCTTGTTGGAAATTAATGTTGGTCTTAATTTTGCTGCTTGCAGATCAAAAGACTGCACTAAAAATTAGCACTCTCTTGCAATAGGTGTAAAAAATATGTCTTGACTTGCAAGTGGTCCCCTGATTTTTCAGCTCTGAAGGGTCAGCTCTTGATCATAAACAGCTTCTCCAGCAACATTAGAGCTATAAAACACCCAGCTAGGCCTTGCTGTAGGATATTTGCTACTGAAAGGGTAAATCTGGATAGCGGGCAGCTCAGAAATAGGTTAAAGAGCCTGTTCTCTAGCTACAAACTATTAGGGTGTTTAGGCAGATACCAGAGATAGGGCAGTGATAAGTACTTTGTGTGAGGATATCTGGCCTTACTGGCTTCAATATTGTTGGTACATTAGTCAAAGTTTAAGTAATGGAAGTAGCTTATTTTAGTGGACCATGCAAATTCCATTAAATTTGAGGTGTACTTAGGATCTTTGTTTGGTTTAGAGACAAATCAAACAGTTGCAGCTAAAGTTCTAATTTTTCTCAGAAAGAGGTTGTTGATGCTGCCTGTTGGTTATGCTAACTACAGGCTGCTTGGTTCATATCCTGATGTGCTCAGTTCACATCCACATCACCTCTCTGTTCTGGCATTTAATACTGGTTTTGTCTTCTGTCACTCATTGGGTCACTGGTCTTGTTTTATTGCCTGGCTCTTCCAACTTCTTGCCCCAAACTTCAGTCTTGCTTTCTTTGTTTTCATGGCTGATGTTCTCCTGGGATATTTTTCAGTTCCTACTTCTGCTTGGTTATACCTGTCTACCTCGTCTTTCCCTTCTAATCATTTTGACCAGTCTTATACCAGGTTAGAGCTTCTGTAACTGCAGTATCCAATCTTTATTCCTTCATTAACGGTGGAGTCCATCCTTCCTTGTTAGAGCTGGACCGGTTGTCAGTCAATATGGAAGCAATAGGTCCCTCTTCAGACCTGATCTGTTTTAACTGAGTGCGACAAGATTATGAACAAAGCCACCCAGACTGCCTCTTTGAATGGGAGACAAGCTTAGATGTAGAAGGCTACTCTGATTTTGGCTGAGCAAGTACCATCCTTCTTTTATCTAGTTTAGCTGCACTGTAAAATGTCAAGAGGCCAAAAGGTAACTGAATTACTCCCAAGGTCTGCTCTCTCAGTGTTTAATCTACCCTTACATTGTGAAGTTTCACACCGCTGTGTCAATAAACATGTACTCTTCCTCCAAGAGTACTGATGGTCTGAATAATCTTCTTTCCCCTTAGAGAATTCAACTCTGTGTGCTGCTTGATCTCTTTATGTCAACATCCCTTTGCACTTAGCTTCACGTAGGTACACAGAAATTTTTAGGCAAGGTCACTCTTAGATCCTGCACAATTTTTTCTGCCTAAATTCAGGTGAGAGTAGTAATTGATTCTTCAAATGAAACCTGCTTTTTCCTGCTTTCCTCCCTTTTTCTCCTGCTACATTGACTGTATCTTGGCTAGTTTCCCTTTCTATTGAAAATGATTGTGGTCATAATGATGACATAGCCCTCCTCTGCCCTGTGGAAACTGATACCTGCCAGAAAACATGACATTTTGAGTTGACTGCCATTCTCTACAGCTTTTCTGTCATTCAAGTGGATGCATTAATTTAGTTGACAGGTTCTCCGTCAACTCTCTATCCTCTCTGCTTGGGAGGCAGCTTTTCATTGTACTGTACCTACTCTCAGGCACAGAGAAAAGGAGCAGGCACAAAATTTTCAGATGCTTCAAACCTAAATCATTGAAGGTAAATCTAGTATCTGTTTTGATAGTGTAAATCAGATAAAAATAAGTGTCTTTTGGCTCTGTTCATTACCTGGAGTACAAAATGTATCATCTGTCTGACAGGAAATTGAGCAAAAGTCTATGGAGTTTTTAATGGAGAAAACCCTTTCTTTTTCTTTTTTCTATTTCATTTTTCCCCAAAGTATAAATCAAATATTGATATAATTTTATTGCAATAGGAATGTTCCATGATGTGTCTGAAGACACTCACTGGTCACCATTTCTCAAAACAAGTATTGACTACATCAGAAGGAATTATCCTCAGCCTTGGGAAGAGGTAAGAAAATGGATTAACTTTTGCTTGATTTACTTTGTTTTTCGACAGTTTTCTTCACCTTCGCTGGCTGTAATTTCATCTTTTGTGAGGATGAAATTTTTATATTAAATTCTCTGCTTATATAGGAACACTTGAAATCCTGTTTTAATCTTTACCATACAAAACATTTACAGTTTCCATATAAAGTCTTTCAGTTATCTCCACTGTGGTCTGGTGCTTATGATACATTTCATAGGTCCAAACTTTTAAATATGATTGGTGGTATTGCATTTCTGTGAGATCTGGTTGAAGGTTTGCCATTTGAAAACCAGATTAGAAACCTAAACCTTTTAGAGTTCTCACTTGTGAAATCTAGAACTTAGTCCAGATCTGCTCTTGTTAACGGTCTGTGAGCTATGTAGGAGGAAAGGAAAAACAATTTATCAAAAGTGAATGTGCAGAGGAATGTATTTCTCTCCTCTGTCTGCCTATGCAGCAACCATGGTGGCAGAGGGAGTTTGGTCCTTGGAAATGGAAGTGTTTATCCTTCGTCGAGAAAAACAGTTTACTACACCTTTAACTTGAAATATGCAAATTACCCTCATTTCAACCATGTAACCGTGTTATTCTATGGTCTTGGACTGTATAAACTGCTTAAAGCTTCTCAAGTTACAAAAATTGACCACAGCACCAAAAAATGAGCTGAGTCAGCACTTTGTCCTGGTAAACTCTTAGACTTGTAAGAGCTTCTCACCTGTATCCTTGCATAATGCACATACAGAAAATGCTAACATTTTCTTAAAGACAGAAGTAAAATGACAGACAAATGGATTGTTGTTGTGTAGGCTACAGAGAAGCTGGTGGCTTTCCTGTTTGGAATTGCTTCACATATGGTGGCAGATGTTAGCTGGCATAGCCTGGGCATCGACCAAGGATTTCTGAAGACCATGGGAGAAGTAAGCCTATATTATTTTATTTATTGATACAACTGGATTTGTTAGAACGGATAGCTTCGCTTTGGACTGTAGTGGGGAGGAAAGAGAAAAGCTGGAGCCCTGTTTTCAGGAAGATTTTTGGAGAGACACAATGTCACAGACTTTGTAAGAGTGTAGTTGGTCAGGTTTGGGACCTGTAAACATTAATGTTGCTTGGAGAGTTTGTTTCTGCTCATATTAAAAGAAACAGGCAGTTCTCTTGTTTTCTCTTTCTCCAGATTGATTTTCATGGTTCATACTCAGAAGCTCACAGTGTTGGAGATTTTGGTAATGTTTCTGTTTGCCAATCATAGATCCTTGTATTGGAATGACTAGTCCTCTTCAAAACCATGGTGGTTGATTCTAGCTCTTGTCCTGGGAAATGCAGGAGTTAAGAGTGGCATATGGACACTGTGTTCTTGCCCTCCCCCATGGCTTGCAAAGCCCTGCTGTACCTGTCCTCAGGTTTCAGGAGATGTGATAAGGCATATGGACACTTGGATTAAAGCCAAAATGTAGACCAAAGGATGCTAAGATTTGGTTGGAGTCACTAGTGTGATTTTAAATTGTATATTATTCTTGGGAGGTATAAAATGTGCAGCATACTTCAGGTGAACCATTTGTGAATTCTAAATATATAGCTGGAAAATCTGCCATATAAATACATACTGAAGACCCATACATAGCTTCATGCACGTTTCCCATGACAGATAACTTAACAGGTTTTGTTCATTGGGCTATGTGGGGTTTTTTCATTCTTTCATCCTCAGGAGGAGATGTAGTGAGTCAGTTTGAGCTGGACTTCAGTTACCTGGCATCAAGTTGGTAAGATAATGAGGTTGCCTTCTTTAATATTTAATATTTATTTTTGTATAATCATATATAATAAAGTGACATATAATATCACATAATTCTGTGTTAATATGTTTTAACAAAATGCTGCCCTTTATTTTTCTTTCAAAAGAAACCTTTGCAACTATTTTAAATGTTATGAATTTGGTGTTCCTTATATGCGTATATGCGTATTACTGTTCCCTGACGTGAAAAACTGGTAGGACAGAAGAGAGTTTTATGTATAGGAACACAGTAAAAAAGATTAAATTATTTATGTTTTGAGTTATAAGTAGTTATATATAAAATAACTAGTGAAAACCTTTTGCTGGAATCTCCTAGGAGCTAGTAAAATAACTCAGTTAAGAGGCAATCTCAGTGAGATTTAAAGTTTTGGAAGTTGAGGATGTTGAATTCAGACAGTTTTAAAAGCATGAAAATGAGCAGAAGATTTAAATATCCACCTTTTTTTCTCCTCCCTCTCAGTTCCATGTGCAATCCTGGTATTTGTAAATCTTCATGACCTTATGTATTTTTTGAAATTTGGAATATTTTATAGGCTGTTGTTATTTCAAGAACTGCAATCTTTTGTCGGGTAATGTGGAACATCTATTGTTGTAATATATTCTTTTTGTTTCTAGGTATGTACCTGTCAAAGACCTAGCAGCTATCTACAAGGAATTCTATGGAAAAGAGATAATAACTGAAAGCACAATTGCTGAATGTACTTATCTGCTGTTTTTTGAACTGTAAGTTGAAATATCTCTGCCTGAGCTTTTGTAAGTGAAACATATGTAGGAGAAATATGATAATTGCATTTGAAACACCTTACACATTGATGTCAGAAGCGAAGACTCCCTCCTAGACCCCAAAATCACAGAACATCTGAATTTTTTTAATGAATAGGATTCAAATTTGGACTACTTAATGACTATTAAATTAATTATTACACCACAGATGGTGAATCTTAGCTATTTAATGCATCTATATATTTAACATATTTATGCCTATTTATTTGACAGCAGCTGTGTCTTCAAGTACCATTGCACTGTGGTGGGTTAGCAGTATAATTATCATGCATGGGAGGAGTCTCTAGATACATGCCTTATCTACACTTTATGTAGATCCCTTCAAGTCCAAAAATAATTCAAGAGACTTTGGATATCTGGCAGTGTCTGCTTTTGAATATCCTGAACAGCTTAGCTGTATCTTGTATTCCAGTTAATTACCAATAGTCACACAAAATTTACAAAAACTGTGAATCCTTCAAAATTAAGGGCAATAAAATTTATATTGTTACTTTTTACATTACAGCTTTAAAAATGTATTAACAACCAACACGGAAATGTAGTGACTTGCATAGTATTTACCATATAGAACTCCTAAGAAGAACTATTTAAATAATTAACTATTAAATGAAGCAAGTTTTATTTCTGATTTTTTTTCCAGGCATGGAGAAAGGCTTCTTGTTGGCAAGGTTGGTTTTCTGTTTTCTTTATAAAAATGAACATGTAGCATGGAGACAATGTGATACATCTTACTGAGTATGTTGCCTGTCTCAGCTTTTTCCAACGTTTGCTAGTAAATCTCCATTTCTGGTGGAGAAGTTCCATGAATATTTCCTTGGAGGAGTGGATGACATGGCGTTCTGGACCAACAGCATTTTTGAGCTGATGAGCTATATGCTAGAGAATGGAACCAGGTATAGTGTGTGTCCTGAACTATGACATGCAATAGTCAAGTGCTGATACCCACTTAACTGTTCTTCTTAAGGCAGGATCTTTCCTAGAAGAGGTGCTGAGCTTAGATCCTCACTTGGACAGTGGGATTTCCATGTCAGCCTTCTACCTGTGCACAGAATTACGCAGGCCTTGAGTTTGTATTTGTTATGTGTTCACACTTCTTTCCCCTGGCATGCCTCTGGCATGCCCAAGTGATGCTTAGCAGGGAAAATTTGGGGCATTCTTTAAGATATACTCAAAAGTTTGCTTAAATGTTGCATAACCATACCCTGAGGCTCTGCCTGGACTGGCAATCTGAGCCTGCACCTTTTGGCTGCTGCTATCAATCAGCAAAGATTACCCTTTGAAGGAAAGGTATTACCTTCAGACTCTGAATGCAAATAGGATTAGAAAGAGTAGGAGTATATGTTCCGGTGTTTAAACTCAGGCTTCCATTTCATATTTCTACAGAACTTTAATTCTGTATGGCTCTCTTACAAATACAACCTTTCTGTAAATAACTTTAGAAGACCAACAGTGGCAATTAATCCATTCATTTATATGGAAAATATCACTGTTACTATCTTGGGAAATTATGTTTGAAATACAGAATGGCACAATCTGTTACATTCTTTGTTCCAGAATGGCACTTTCATTAAAAGCGCTTTAGTTTCATATATGTGCATGTTACAATAAGCTTCCTTCCTTCAAGAGCTCTGTAAAGACATGTGATATTCATACAGAACCTAATCAAGTCATCAAATAAACATCATAGGGGTTTCTAAGGGTTATGATGATTCTCTGATTTTGATTTTCTTGAGAAAACTGATGACTTCTAACAGAGGAATCAGTAAGGATAAAAGTTGTATTTTCAGTTTCACTTCCATTATTGTAAAATCTTTGAAATGCATTCTGTGTATTTTTCTTTAGTGACTGCTACCTGCCTGAGAACCCTCTGTTCATAAACTGCACAAAGGAGCCCAAGGACAGCCACATGTAAGTATAAACCTGATGGTTTAAAGTTTCAGTGATGAGAGTCTTCTGCTAATGTGGACAGTAAACGACTGAAAATTAGAAATATTTTGGTAATTTTTTTGTGTATGAATTTGAGATTATCTTAGCATGAATAACTAAATTTTGTATAAAGGAACTGTGCAGAACCTAAGAGTGGCTTTTACCTCAAGTGATTATTTCAGTTCTATTAATTCTTATCACTGCCTTCTTTATTTTAGCAGAAACAAACAATCAAAACATGAACATCACAAGAATACAACTTCTTTGCTTACAGAAACACTTGAGAAGAGTATAAACTATACAGAGAGAGGAGTTCAATTCAACATACAGCCTTGGGCAACAGTAAGTGAGATGTATCAGGTAAAATTCATCTTTATATAAAATTGTTTTTGTTTCTATCTGAAATGCTGCATGATGGAGCAGGGTCTCTGGATGTTAACAGTAGGTGACTTCATGGACATTCCAGTACCATTGTTAATCTATATATATATACATCATAAATACTCAATTTTTAAACTTTGCTCATTGTATAGTGAATGCACCTGCACATCCTGCAGTGCTAAATATGACAAAATATATATTTAGTATTTACATTTTTCAGACATATGATGGCTTTTTTGGTTTAAGAACTCCCAGCAGAGCATAGCAGTGAATGATTAGTGGTGCTCCCTTTAGAGCATACAGATTTTTGCCTTTCTAAAATGGTGCTTGTGATCTGAGTCAGACTCCTCTTAAATCCATGTGGTGATTTCCACTGTTGGTGACTTGATTTTTGACATGTCCCCAAATGTTCTAGAGTTTCAACCTGTGTTTTAACCACTGTTGCATCCCTTTATAATTTTTATTTCAGAAATCTCTTCGCTTGATAAACCATGCTTTTAAAACCAATGTCTGGAGAGAATTAGGAGCTACACATCAGAAATCTTCTAAGCATATCTCCAAGCCAGCAGCTTCATATTTTCTGACTTCACCTTATGCTAGGCTTGGATGGTTGGTAATTTTTTCATCCCACCTTCCTCTTAATTTCTGAAAATTCTGAGTACCTACGAAAATATTATTACTGATCCTTTGGATAATACTCTTTGAAGGTGGCAGTGCAAATTAATTAGTGGTACAAATCTGAGGGAATGGCTTATATTGTATGTCCAGAACAGCGAGTTAATGCATCAGATTTTTCTTTCAGATGTTGATCAAGCTCAGAATGGAAGGAACCAGCATTAGAACTAACAGTGGCTCTAGTTCTGAACAGTAAAGGATTGTTGCTACCCTTTATTGATTATTGGATGATGTTTGTGCAAAAACATCAACCCATCTGTCATGGGTTGATGACTGATGATGTCTAGCAAGATTTCTTGGAAATACTCTTGACTAGTGGGGAGTTCAAAGATAGATTCAGGACAGAGAGAGGCATATTCTCTGTCCTTGCCAATGAGATTCTACCTTAACCTGCAACAGGGAAGATTAATAAAACAAATTTGCATTGCTGATTATCTAACTTCCCTTATTCTGTCTCAAAATTTGGATTTAATTCTTGAGTTTACTTCACACTGGCTAAATTAACAGTAGTTAGTTCTTTCCATGTTCCCTCTCTAAACTCCAGCACGTTACTAAGACCTGTGATCCTTTTGCTTATCTCCTGTTAAGTCCATCAATTAAATCAGATGTTCAGTTTAAAATATGTTTCCATTTCTTTTTTTTTGTTTTTTTGTATTTGTGATATGCAAGCAGCCCTTTTTCATGTTCCTTGCTCTGATTGCTCTCAGGTGCCTAATCAGTAAAAAGCAGTTCCTGCAGATCTCACATGCATTGATGAAAGATGATTCTTCTGGTTTTACTTAATTCAAGAAAACACAAATAAATATATGATATAAAAAATGCTGTATAGATCTTTACAAAACAATATGGGGAAACACAGTTCCTCGTTTATCTGAATTATGGGGTTTTCCATTGATGTTGTGGTAGTCTGGGAACTAATGCTGATTTTGTTGACTCCCTTGCTGTACAGGGCACTGATTTCAGCTGACCTCAACCAGGATGGATATGAAGATCTGGTGGCTGGAGCACCAGGGTACAGCACCTTGGGCCATGTTCAGATAGGAAGAGTGTATGTGGTCTATGGCAACCAGTCAGGTTTGCCACCAGAGGACATGGATCTGGATCCAAAAGCTGACCAAGTACTACAGGGTCATCAGGTAAGGAGTCAAGGCAGAAGATATTCGTCACTTAATTTTTTTTTTTGTCTAGAGATTGATGAATTTTGAATGAGCAGTGGTATCATCAATGTCCATGAGTATTATTCCTGAAACACTCCTCTTGACATCATATGGTGTTGTATGGTTTTCAAGAAAAATAATCATTATTAAAGTCCTAGGAACAATTGAAATGATGGTGATCTGTAGGTTCATTTCCATTACTGTACAAGGTGAGTATTAAACCATAAAGTGCCTTTAAAATAAAATCAGGTTGTGTCTCTATGAGTCACAGTATAGCTCACTCTGGTCCCTGCATTTAAGAAAATACTGTGTTTCCTGTTCTTTTTAATCTAAAATTATTAACTTGATATGTTTTAATTCCTTTGAGGCTACACTTCCTCATTAATTGATAACTTCTCCACAAATAATTTTTTTTGTAGTAAGAGTACTAAAAAAAGAGAAAAGTCTGATTTGACATGATGGTGACTGGTTTGTAACCAAGAAGTAGGAGCAAATGACACTTTTGAATGTTAAATATGATCCTCTGTAGAAAATACCTTTATTCACAAAGAAGATAACAGGGAGAAACGAGATATATTTCCTTTAAATTAGTTTCTGTGTTTACAAACTGTGCAGTAGCAGTTGCTGTCTTCTTACAGCGTGTTTTAGTGGTTCTCAGTCATAATGCTGTCAACAGGAAAGACCATAAACTTAACATCAATGGTGCACTGGACTCAGAAGAGGAAATAGCAAAGCAGCACCATATTATATTCGGTTGTGCTTAATTTTAACACAGTTGACTTTGAATTAGTGTGTTGTCATGTTATTACTTAGAAGAAAAACAGTTGTTTGGATAGACTTTTGTCATCTGTTTCCAGTTTGTCCCTCTGCAAATGTAAATTTGGTTTTCATGGTTTTGCCTTGAAAACATGAGAGCAACCCCTTTTCTTTTAGCCTTCAGGAAGATTTGGTTCTGCCTTGGCAGTCCTGGATTTCAATGAGGATGGAGTGCCAGATCTGGCAATTGGAGCACCTTCTGTGGGATCTCAGTTTCTTACTTACAAAGTAAGCAACAAACATGGGTTTGTTTTTTTGAATTTTTTTTTAACTCTCCAAACGGAATGTTTTTATTGATACATATTTTTTTTAAAACACTGAAATGAAAAAGAGAATTTTTGTGGTTGCTCAATGTGACATTGGAATTTAAACAGAAGTTTATAACCTTTATGCGTTCTTCGACTAGAGCAATGATAGTTACCTGTATTTCTGTTTCAGTGGCCTTTTTGCACATTATAAATCCAAACGAGATTGAAACTTTGCAGCACTGACATGGTGGAAATATAAGGGGCCATTAAGGAAATACAAATGTACCCTTTTTGTTTAGGAACAGAGTCTGGAATGGACCTCATGAATCAATGACTTTTTTCGTATGCTGTCACAAGGCCAACAAATGATATCTAATTTTTGATATGAACACAGACACACTTGCTAAAATAATCAAGTTCATAATAACTTTAATAACTTGCAGCTTGTCAGATAAGCCTGTATAATGGTCCCTGAGTATTTTTAGGCCATGTAAATTGAGAGGTAAAATGTTTTGATTTAAACAATATCCATTAAGCTTAAAACTCTTCAGAATTTTAGATACTAGTTTAGCTGTCTAAATAAGAATTTAAGTTGCTTTTATTTAGACTCACCCCCTGGAAAATTGTGTGCATCTGTTGTGCCTGCACTGTTTGCCATTGCATTAAGAAATAATTATCAAAATTTGAGCCATCTGAACATGTGTATGATGAGTATAAATATACCCTATACTGCCCTTGTTCCTTACACACAGTGTGATGAAAATGTACTTCTCTACTTTGTTGCTTGGTTACAGCAGTACCCATTACCCATGGATATTCTTAGGTTTGGGGTGGGAAAGAAAGTATTATGGGAAGGCTCTGAAAAGGAAAATGAAGTTGTATGAATAGCCCTTGCAGAACTGTTCCACTCCTTGTGATTGGCCTTGGAATGAATACTTGATACTGACATGCAGGTGCTCTCATGTTTTATTTTCTTTTTCTGCTGTTTAGGGTGCTGTGTATGTCTATTTTGGAACAGAGGGAAGAGGCTTGGCACCTCAGCCAAATGTTACCATAACTTGTCAGGTATATTGATAATGTAACGTCCTGTTTATACTATCCTGTTAGCCAGGCTAATACAGGGCTACACAAGCAAAAGGTGAGATAAAGGGGGAAAGAGCTTATGGGCTTAAAAAAAGAATGTTAAAATTCAGCATATCATTGCAATGAAATTTAGACTGATGGGGATGGAGCAAGCAGGTGCTTGCTTAGATTGATTGTATTTGGGAAAGACATTTATACCCCAGTGCAGGAAAGCAGCAGAGTGAATAGAAAGGTGCATAGCTCTCAAAACCAAAAAAAGCCACCAAAAACCCCGACCTAAACCAAACAAAAAAAACCCCAAAGAAAACAAAATTGAAGCCAGGGAGTGGGAGGATGATTTGGTCAGAAACAAAGCTAGCTCTTTAGAATTAAATTGCTCTATTTTGCTACAGAATTGATGGTTTCAGTTCTATTTCAGGCTTAAACTAACTGTTTATTGCAGTATTCCTACTGTAATTTTGGTTGGTCCCTCCTGGCAGCTGATGTTGATGGAAATGGAAATGCTGATCTGGTTGTGGGGTCTCCATATGCACCTGGTGGTGGGAAGCAGAGAGGATTTGTTGTTGCATTTTACTCTCATTTCAACAGGAGTTACCAAGGTAATATTTGTTGAGTAAATTAACCCTCCCATAGTTTATGTGACTGGTTATTTGTTCCTAATGAATCACAGCATAATTCAGGTCCGAAGGGATCTCAGAGAGTGTCCCTCCTACTCAATAAGCTATGAAGGCAGACCAAATTGGTCAGGGCTTTGTCCAGTTGCATCTTAAAATCTCCAGTGATAGAAATTGCACAGCCACTCTGGGCAACTGTTCTACTTCTTGGCAATCCTCATAAGGAAAAAATCTCGTTACAGCCAGTATGAACCTTTCTTGTTTCAGTTTATTTTCATTGTCTTTTGTCCTCCCACCATGCATAGTGACCTTTTAGACACAGAAAGCATAGAACACCCCTACTAAACTTGCTCCAGTTTGTCAATATCTTTCCTATTATGGAACAATACATTATAGGTGTGATCTAGGGAGCAATCACTTCTCTCAATCTCTTTGCTATGCTCCTGCTTTCATGGTCTGAGGCTGTCTTTTGTCAGAGCCTCACACTCAGCTCTGCCCACCAGGATCTCCAGGGCCTTTTCCACACGGCAGCTCCTCAGCCAGTCTGTCCCCTGCTGTATCAGTGCGAGGGCATCTCCTTTCCCAGGGTCAGGCTTTACATTCGTCCTCACTGAATTTTGGGAGGTTCCTGTCAGCCTGTGTGACAGCTACAGCTGGTCTGAAGCTGTATAGATAAATTTGGCTGTAACAGAACTCTAATTTTTTTAGCTTAGTTTGTTAAAGAGTTGAAGTAAACAAGTTGAGTGAGGTAATGATAGGCTAGATTTAAATTTAAGCTAGGAACTTTAGCTAATCTTATTAAATTTTGAATGTAGACATTTAGTTGGCTAGTGAGTTGGGCAATGTTGAGACTTTGACTAATTGGATGTTTAAGCACAGGAATTTTGAACTTTCTATAAAAGAGAGCATCCATGAATAAACGTTAGCTGTTGTAGCATGATCTCAGTGTGTTCTGTTGTGTATCTACCTCCAAAACTGTGACCAAATGTAACAAGCCTGTTACTCCAGCCTGCCTGGGTGCCTCTGAATGGGACCACCCCCTGAAATCTCCTATTATCTGCCAGCTTCACAAAAGGGCATCTTGTTGCCCTATCTTTTATAATGAAGTGTCCAACAGGATGAGTCAAAAACTTGATCCCTGAAGACACTCCACACTTGTTGCAGGCATTCAGAGGACAACACATGGTTCTCTGAACCTCTTGTCAGAGGGATCATCTCTCAACCAGATCTTTCCTATCTGGTTTTCTGTTCATCCAGACTGCCGTATCTCAGCTTGGATGCAAGAACAATTGCAGGAAACTGTGTTGGAAATCTTGATAAAGCAATGGGTTCAACTGTGTGAGTCCAGGGTAGGCTCAGTGCTCTTTCTTGGAAAATTACAAATGAACCTCAACTAATGAATCTTTATCATTCTGTACGTTCCTTCATGTGGCTGAAGAGGAATGCTACAAGTGAATACAGTTAATGAGTACAGGTGATGAGGTTTCTAGTGAATGAGGGAGAAAATGTCATATATAGAACTAAATAATAAAGCTTGGGCAGCTTTGTCAGAATCATGTAATTGAGATTTACAATAATGCTTAATTGTTGCAGCTTATTCTAATTCATGTAAAATTAGAAACCACAAGAATGTGGGTTTGAAACTGCTAACTGACATTTTTGTAAAACCAAAGCACAGAATGAGTTATTTAAATAATAGCCAGAATGATCTGAAGCTCTCCCACCTAGCACCCTTGAAGAATTATAAGTTTTGACAAACAATAAGTAGTTTCGTGCAGGCTCAAGTGGTAGCTTTCATGTACTTCATGTAGGCTATTGGAAGGATTGAGAAACAGGCTGTGTCAAATGAAAGCTTTCACCAGCCAGAAGGGCTGCAGGGTGAGCAAGCAAAGTCAACAACTACTGATGCCATGTCATGGACAGTGTATTTTGCACAGATAAACTTGTCATAGGATGAATCAGTGGAGGATTACAAATGGGTTTTTCAATGCCAGGGCACACCAAAATTTAACTCATATTTTTTTCTGGTCTCTCAGGACTTCTGTCAGTACAAGATGCCAACTGGATGGTGGAGGGGGAAGAAAACTATGCTTGGTTTGGATTTTCACTTGCCAGCTGCCAGCTGAAGAACATGACATTACTGCTGATTGGTAGCCCTACATGGAAGACTTGTTCTAGGTGTGTTGCATGTGACTGCTTGCTGTCTTCTCCACTTTGTTCTACTTCTGCAAGGTTTAAGATTTGCAGAAGATTAGACTTCCAGCTTTTTAGGAAGTTTTCTTTTTGTTCTGCTTAGAATATTTTTATTAGATTAATATTTTTATGTCTTCACCCTTCCTTATGAAGACAAGGGTTTTTAGACCCTCTCTAGGGCAGGCATTTGTTATTCAAAGACACCCAAGAATTTCTTTGGTTTCCCTGGGGAGGGAGAGGGGTCACAAAAATGCTGATGTGTAAGTGTGCCTTAAACAACCATATGGATAGCTCTTACTTTGAGAAACCTTTTTTAAAGCAAATTTAACACAAAGATGTATTGGATGATAAAAAAGCAGATAGACAAATCAAGTCTGTGCTCTAAATATTGTCTAATTAGTTAAAACAAGTATGGGAATTACTAAAGTAGATTTCTAGAATTTGTCAGGCACTAATATTGCAAAGTAAAAAAGGGAGAACATGTTCACTAATATGTTGCATTGTAGTTCAAGCTGCAATCCCCTCTTGCCGGATGTCAGACAGAGTGTTGGGAAGGTGTACGGGTATAACCCACCAAGTACAGAGCGCTGGTTTGAGATAACTGGAGACAAGGTAGAACTGCTTCTTTAGTATGGGACCTTGTGAATAATTTGAAGTAAAGTGACATTCTGTAGAAATTACATAGGTGTTTTAAAAATCTAACAGGAGATGGGCAGAATGGGTTTATCTCTGGCCAGTGGTGTGCTGTCTGTGACTGGGAACACAAGGAAAGTTTTGGTGGTGGGTGCACCTACCGCAGGTATGTCTTGAAAATTGGAGACCATTTCTGCTTTAGGATGTTTGTTTCTGCATGACTGGAGGAGAGATACAATGTTTAAGGGAAAAGGGACCTGTAAATTGCCATGTAATTAAAAAAAACAAAACAATTAGAAATCATTGTAATCACCTGTTTTTGCCTTATATGTAGAGTCCTCTCTACTGTGTCTCAACTTCAGCAGGTCTTTTTCTTTCCTTAAAATGGGCTTAACAGCATTACTACTTTGCATTATTTATGTAACAGTGATTTTCAAGCAGACTGCGTATTTCTTGGAATTGAAACAACACAGTATTTTGTCCTCACTCTGGCAGTAGACAGTAAGGAATTGAGGATGTCAAACTGCAGAAGTCTAACTTGAATGCATTTGTCCCTTGGTACTATGACTATGTCCCCTGGTACTATGATGGGTTTTTTTCCCTATGCTAATTAGTGTTATTCCTTAAAATTGTTGATGCTATTTGATACATTTTGTCAATTTTATGCAATGCCAGTATTACCTGTAATTGTAAGTATTAAACTTGAGTTCCTATGTCTGATGCTCAAAATCTGGTTTGTTGTTTTGTTTTTTTTTTTCAGACAGCCTGTCTAGGATTTTATTTATGTCCTCAGTGCTTTATCAAGCTGGATTAGCTCTGGTATATGACCTGTCAAACAGCACCAAGCCTTCTCTGCTCAGCACATTCAGTGGGGACAGGAGGTTTTCTCGTTTTGGAGGAGACATATACTTAAGTGATCTGGATAGCGATGGGCTAGGTAAAGCTTGGTGAATCGAGACCAGAAGGGAAGTGTTTAGCTTTTGGCAACAGGAAAATTAGTCACCTATATATTTATACATATGCTAAACACAGTCTGCTTTCTCAGTTGCGTTGTGCAAGTATTCCATTGTGCCTTACAGGGAGGCCTCTCTAAAATCGCAAGTAACTCAATCAGAAATTGAAACATTTTAGTTGCCATCTTTAATAGGAATTGTAAATAGCATGTAAATGCTCTCCTGTGTTTTGGTCTACCATTAATTCACTTCTGCTGTGTTATGTCCTCTTTGTAATATGTGCAGATGAAATGATTGTGGCATCCCCACTGCGAACTAACGGTGTCACCTCAATCCTGTCTGGTGGGGCTGCTGGCCGTGTTTATATTTACAATGGCAGACAGACATCCTCAGGGAACGTGACAGGCCACTGCACATCATGGACATCTCCCTGTCCTGAGGATTGGGTAAGAATGTGAAATTCACATGAAAGTGAATCCCGGACATAAGTTTAGAATGACAACTAATTAATTACATCCAGAACAAATACCAAGTGTCTTCTGCCTTGGTTCCAGAAAACAAAAGGTTTTCTCAGGTTTCTGAATTTCTGCAATTTGGCTCCTCCTGTTTGTTCTTAAATTACTTTCCTGTTTAGGAGCCAGGGTTATCATACTGGTCTTCTACTTTCTTCCACTGACCTTTTATTTCCTCTTTTTTTTTTCTTCTTTAGGCACAGTATGTCCTGATTTCTCCTGAGGTAAGTAACAGGTAAACAAACTACTCAGAGAAACTAAAAAGTCCTACTTAAAAAAAACTAGCAGCATTATAAACAGCAATGTTATTTTACAGGAACTATCGAGATTTGGGAGTTCCATTACCACTGTGAAATCTGAAAGAAAGGTGAGAAAAATTACTGTGGTTGGTTGTTTCATAACATCCTTCTACTTCACTTGCATATATTAGCTAACACCTCACATGTATCTTACACATTTTCAAGTCTTAAGTTCTTTACATGATTAATTAAGTCACTCTCTGAACTGATAATTAAATGTGTTTTATAGATGGATGAGCTATGGAGTTTGCCAAAACTTTGGCACCTAAATTTAAAAATTTGAATCACTTTAAAGCAGCCTGAATTCTGAACTGCTTAGGGGTATGCCGAAAGGTTCCATGGGAAATGCAGCATAGGTGCCTCCTGGCTTTACTGCTCACACAAACCTGGATGAAAAGTGGATGTTCAGCTGTGGAGCAAACCAGGCACCCAAAACCATCCCTCTCATTTAGTCTTTACAGGCTTGCTGTCCTGGCTCTCACCTGCAGTGAACACTGATCATATGCCATGTGTTCCTAAGCACAGAGGTCCAGTTCCTACCTGACTGATTTAGGATGTGTTCGTGTGCCTGTTTCTCCATGCTTCCCTCAGATGCCCATTTTTTTACCAAACACCAATTGCTACATTTGTATGATGCACTGAGGAGCCGTTTTTTCTGCTGGAAGGTTATTTAGTGCTTGTTTCAGTGTTCTTAGTGCTGAGTTTCAATGTTCTGCTCACTCTAGCATCACCTCCATGAGGACGGGGGTTCTCTGTGTGAGTACAGAGGAAGCCTCAGTACCAGGCTGAGGAGGTCTTCAACAAATGGTGTTTCACTTGTGTTAAAACATGCAATGGAAAAACACCTGGAAATTCTTCTCAGCTAGATTAAGGTGAATAATCCTACACCTGAAACATAGGCACTGCTAAGTGCAAGTGAGGCCATTCTCCAAAAAGTTGTGTTCTGTTGCTATAGCACCATCTAGTCCACATGCTTGCTTCATCCCTATTGATCTTAGCTCTGAGATGCAGTTTATATGGGCAAGAGACTAATTTCATTTTGCTCCAGTTCCCCAAATGGAAGTCCGTTTGCCAAACTATTTTCTTAACTGCTACTCTGATGAGGTGGGCTGCTCTCTCATTTCCCAACACATTTCTGTATGACACTAACGAGAGTCAAAATCCACAAGGGAAGCTTAAGGCAGCCATGAACCCGCAGTTGCATTTTGCTAACCTTTGCTCTTTATCCCTGCAGAAAGAACTTGTAGTGGCAGCAGAGAGAAGTTCTGCAAAAGCTCGACTTGGTGGAAGGCTTTTTGTCTACTCACTCTAGAAGTTCACAGTAGCCTTAAAGACCAGGGCACACCTGGTCTTCTAGTAAAGAATCTCTGTAGTATTTGTGCTACTTTCCTGAACCCACACAAACCAACATACCGTGTCAGCAAGCTTTTGCTGAAATCTGTGGTGGGCAGCAGCATCGCTTCTCTAAAACAAGCAAGCTGCTTTGAAAACCTTTTGGAAGTCAAAATGAGCAGGCAGCTGCATTTTTGGTAGTAGTATTTGGCTGTATAACAAATGTTTAGTGGTCCTCTTCTTTACTGGCCATATTTGAATATCTTCTTGACAAAACTGGGAAACTGCAGCACAGCATTTACAATTCCTTACACACTGGGATAAAGATAAGGATTCTAAGTTATGGAAAGTTACTGTCAAAGTAATAAGCATGGAGCAGGGGCAGTTTTTAGACTGACAGAAAGGTGGGTGCTGATCAACAGGACTGTCTCTCTCGCCCTCCTCTCTCAAATCTTGAGGTCTGCATTGAGGGTGTAATGCAGCTTGGACCTCCCAGGGAAAAAAGAACAAGCAAGACTGATGAAGTTTTAGGAAACGCTTTTGCAATTTGGCCGATTACTCCGACATCCTTTCTGCTTTTGTATAAACTTCTACATCATGGTAACATAGAGTTGTTAATGGCTTTTATTGTTAACAGTATTGTCTTTAATTAACATTAACTTTGTATGCTGCAGGTTTAACAGTGTGCATCAATTCTCTATTAAACAACTTGAGCAGCAGAATGTGTTGATACTATTACCAATGCTAGTTTGTAGACACATATGGGTGTTTTCTCTCTCTTGCCTCACAAAGGCAAATCATTATTTTTATTTTAAATAAAATTGAATTCTAAAGGTCATACTCCAAAATTAAACACCTCAACTTACTTTCCTAGCAATTCTCTCTCAAGGATGTTGTTTTAAACAAATCAAAAAAGGCAAGGTGAATATTAGCTTGATGTACAATACATTCCAGTATCTATTTTAATGACTTGCCCAAATAGCAAACACTTTAAAAAGAAGCTAAATCTGAACTTCATGAAAGAAGTAATTGGATAAAAATGAGACTGCAGTACTTACATTATAAATCTGTTAACTGCAGTATGAGGCAAAACAAGCAGTGTGCTTTTAAGGGCAGAACAAAGGTTTTCTCTTCAAATCAAAATTGACAAAACTGGTATGTTCTATAGCAATTCCATTCTGAACATACACTCTCCACTGGATTGGTTTTTTTCTATGAATGACCTCCATGTAATTTTATTGCACTTGAATCTATTTTGATTACTTGAATTGTAAGAAAAATTTTAACCATTTGCATATGTCTATAGAGATAAAAAGCAGTCTTGCAGAAGATGTGTCTGCATGTTTTTATCGCACTTTGAGTCAGTTATGTACTGGTAGAGTCAAAAGGAGTTCACAGAAGCCTCCCTGCAAAAAAACTTACAAGAAAGCTTGTCAAACCGCTGCACCAACACATATCAGTTCTGGCCTAAAGTAACTACAGTTCATTTGAAAACATCAGCATCTATCTCCCTTCACTCACTGAGATTCCTGGGTTTATCAGCCGAGGTATGTGAGCCATTGTTTTTTTCCATTGGACTGCTCAGTTTGGAGATTTTTTTACTACTTTACCTGCTAAGATTAAAGGCTGCAAAAAAAATGAACTAAGAAACTCAAAAGCATTACAAGCCCCGTTATCTTTCTCACCTTCTCATGCCATTAGTATCTGTACTT
Source organism: Toxostoma redivivum (assembly GCA_013397375.1). NCBI lineage: Eukaryota > Metazoa > Chordata > Aves > Passeriformes > Mimidae > Toxostoma > Toxostoma redivivum. The sequence continues at coordinate 179,554 of VXBI01002485.1, forward strand.
AAAGTCACGTACAGAAGAACTGTTGGAAAATAACTATGTACAACTGCCTTTAACCAGAATCACAGGCCTGGACAACTTTAATTTATCAACCTTTTTATTTCCATCTTTGGCTCATTAGTCCTGAGAAGAATGTTCACAGCTATAGCTACTGTCTTTCCAAGTCCTGCCAGTATAATGATTTATGTGGTGGCACCTAAGGAGCTGCTCACTGTGTTACAGATAGATTAAAAAATCCCGAAGAAATGGACTGCGTGTGACGTGATTTAGACACATTTCATGCTCCCTCTACAACCTTAGAGAAACCAGTGGAGAGCTATACTCTTAAATGCAAGTGGGCATTATCCATAGGCCTGCTTGCCCCATTCCTAGAACTACTGTTTTGGGCCTAAATTAATTGGTAAGGAATATACAAGATTAGCAGCTACAGTTCAAAGCCTTTTATTGCTCCTTTTTTCTCACTGCTTCACGGGAGATGTGGGTAAGCTTTTTGCTTTGGGAAATGTGTTCTCTGCAATTAAATAGGGCCTTAAAAATCCACTCAAGAAGCCACTCTGGGGTGGATTGATTTTTCTTTGAAGTCAGATTCCTAAATCTGCAGTTCAGAACAAGAATTAGAACAAGTACTGACTGCTGTCCTTCTTTAAGCCAAAAATTCTGTTCTCTGTAAGAAAGGTCATTAAGCAAATCAGTATTTGACAGAAACACTAAAAATGAGAATGCCCAAAAAGTATGTACATGTATGTGATACAGAAAACTAAAGGCACATACACGGGCTGGAGGTGAAACTACTGTAGAAAGCATTTTGGTATTTTTCCCTTGTGTCTCTCCTTATGTGCGTGAGCATTAAAAATTTCATTGTAGGTTTTTGGCACAAAATATATATTAAATTAGTAAGTTTAGAAATTCTTGCAGTTTTCAGTAAGGAAGAACAAATACAAGGAAAGTGTCCAAAGTCCACCCTGTAACAACAAAAGTCTCTTAATTTCTGGTGTTCCTACTGGTTTGTTAATGTGCTTCTGTTCAGCCCAAATGTTTCTCCTTTAAGGCTGGTCTTTATCTCCACTCTTCCAGCTGCTGGTTGGGATTTTTTCAAAACTGGAGGAACCTAGGCAAGAAGCAAAATAGCCTGTGATTACATGAGAAGCTGCTCTACACATGGCAGAAGAAAATAAGGCTCCACAGAGGCCTGAACCCTGATTTTGCTACCCTTATTTTCAGAACAGTGTCTTTGGCTTCTCTCTCCCTAACACCTTCCAGTATCTTTCTCTGAGTCAAGTCAGCATGTGCTGGACTTGGTTTTGAGCTACACTTCAGGATATTCCAGTTAACTGTAGCCATAGCCAACAACCCACAACTACTTCCATCTGCCTCTTAATAGCAAAAGAGGAGAAGGAAGGGGAATTTATCTGAGCCTCCCTTTGTCACTTGTAGCAACTTAACTTTTGACTCTACTGATATGTCTGCTAAATTACAGTGCAGAAATGAGCTAGACAATTCAGTTCCACAAGTCCTAGAAAGGACAATCAATAGGGAAAATGAACCATACATGCTAATCTGAACATGGTCTCCTTGGAAATCTTCCTACAGCTCAGTACTATCAATGACAAAGGTAACTGGTGTGCATGTGAGCAACTATTAGAAACTTCAGACTGAGAGTCAGGACATCACAACCACGGCATCATTCTCCAGAGAGATGTTACAGCTAGTGCTTGTCCTCATCATCCTTTTAGCTCTGCTTGCTCTTTTACAGGACAGGGACTACAGATCCAGAGTTAATATGTGGGTGGGAAGATGAGGACTGCTTCTACCATTAGCCTCAGCTTTCCTTGGACTTCTAGGTGAAAGTAAATACAGCATTTCTCATGGAATAGCCTGCAGCTTCACTTCTGCCCAGGGCTGGGGCTCCCCAGCTCCTTCAGTCCAGCCAGGGAGCACCTCCTCTATCATGGAACAGACCCTGAGCTGAATTCTGCCGTGCTTTGTGGCCTACCCCTCTAAGCCATCTTATTTTCTGCCTTAGGGATGGACTGTACACGCAGAATGTGAGGCAGGAGCCCCAGCTGGCCATACTTACATGAGGAGGTAGTGGAGGATCCAGGTGCCGCCCAAGGAAGGAAAGTAAGCGCCGCCAGATGAGACCACTTCCCAGAAACATAATCCCTGTCACCAACCAAAATATCCTGGGGTCCTACCGACAGAATACCTCCATTAGTTATCCAACTATCTCTCCAGAAAAGGGATTACCCAAAGATAATCTCTCCCTCCCCACCAGTGTTTTCTTCCTTTATGGGAGGAAGCAGTAAACTCTCCACCATCAATAGCCAAGCCCTCCCTTGGTAAAAGGGCTGTTTCATAACAAAGCATTTTATTTAGGATCACTGTACTGTATTCTGTTACTGTTCCATGCAGTTTTCCTTCCTTCATTGTGAAGTTGGAAAACTCAACCCTTATATTTAACTGATTTGAAAAGGAAGAAGTCTTTGCTTTGTTTGTTTGTTTTAAAGGTAGCATGTGCAGTTTTTAAGTTGTACCTCCCCCAGCCTGTACTTCTTCCTCCCCATTTTGGGTGTAAACAATTACTGACAGTAGAGTTCTTCCTCTGATGTGCTGGAAATGCCCTGGCTGCTTGACAGATACCCTTGTATCTGGACATCAAAGCTGCTCTAGTTGGAATAGATGATCATTAAAGAAACTTTAATACTACTTTATAATCAGCTACTTTATACAACCAAAAAATTGTCTTTCCCTTTCTTTTCCATGGACATGACACAGAAAAAACGCTGCAATACTGTGCAGTTTGCCATGCAGTAATTTGCTTACAAAAGATGTGACTGTATGAACACATGAATCATTGGACCTTTGTCTATGGAAAGAATGAAGTTGTACCAAATATGAAATAAGCTGTCAGAGCAGGACCCCTATTTTATGATAAATGAAGGTCTTGTTCCTTACCTCTTCAAGAGATGACTCCAAGTTCATACCAAATGCAACTCCTATGAGTCCAAAGAGAGAGACAGAGAATGTCCCCATGGTCAGCTGCAAGTTCAGCCTCATCATCACATTACGGTGGCTAAAGAAGGGAGAAACATCTGTAAGGGGAACCCAAAAATTTATTTTCTGCCTACATTCTTAAATTCCATATAGCATGCACTAAAATCAAACACTGAAAGAGAGGAAATCATGCTGAAATTAGGTAACCCAGTTGCAAAGATCATGAAACAACAGTACAAAGAGACTATTGTTTGGATGTTGCTACATCTGGACACCACTAAAGAAAGCAGGTTCTGCTTAACCATCATCAGACTTTCCAGCATTGCTCACTTCTCAGAGGTGTATATAGAGATTAAGAGTAAATTTCAGCTGGAATTTGTGACCTCTCACCACCATCTGGCTGGAATTTCTATGTCTATTCACAACAGACAAAAATTTATTGTTACCTTGCAAATTAATACATTTTACAAAACAATGGAGTTGCTAAATGCTGCAGACTACAAACTTCTGTCCTTTTGGGTGAATTCCATATTGAAGTCTTCCACAAAGAGATTACTGTGGTTTCCTGATATGGCATCCACTAAGTGCTCCTACAGATAACTCCACCATGTAGAGGAGAAAGAATATTTAACACCAACCTCAGAGTGGCACGTTCTTGCAAATGCAAACTACAGCTCTTTCTCAGTAAGAAATCTGACTAAAAGTGAAAAATGTAGTATATAGAGAGAAAGAGAAAACTTGCTCACAAGTTACTTATTTTTGTATCATTCTACAGAGCAATAATTTAACTTGTACTGGAAACCTGAGTAGGCTAGCCAGACTCTGGCTAGTAATCTTTTCTGAACAGAATTTTAATATGCCTCTCAATTTGCAAACATTTCCTGTATTGAATAGCTCCCTTGAAAGGTCTAGGAGAAGCTGGTTTTCTCTGCTAGGGAAGACGGATGCCTAGCTACAGAGGTATATACTAATAACACGCGCTAATTAGGCTATCTTCTTGCTTTCCTTTATTCAGTTCATGATTGGAAAAGCGCAATGCAGCTGTGACTACAAGTCCATTCAACCCTCACTTAGACAGAATTCTCCAACTTTTCTTGTAGTAAGATTTGAGAAAGTCTAGGCCAAGAAAATCTAAATTCCACTCAGTTTTTGGTAATCTAACAGATGGTAGCTAACCTGTCCAGGTTGATAAAGATGATGCTTTCTGAGTCATCAATCAGTACTCTGAGTTCACGAGCTTCATTTAAAAGATCTTCTGCTTGTCTGTAATAATTCTCCAACAGCAGCTCCATTTCCTCTGCATGGTCAATCCCAGACGTACTCTCCTCACTGTGAGCAACAATTTATATTTTCCTGGTTAGCAACATATTGCATAGAAGTGTATTACTGATGTGTTGAGGTACATAAGAGTAGTGGGGAACAAGAGCACTGTTAGACACTACACCACAAAATCCAGCCTTTTGGTGAGGAATGTCCATCAGTTCCACCAGCATAGCATAAAAGAAATACTTTTATATTTATCAGCACCTCAGCATAGGCAGTCAAATTATTTTAAGTAGCAAAGTTAACATTTGATGTGCTCAAAGTATGCATACCACCACAAACCTTAAGTTTTTCAGATAAAAAGTTAAAAAGTTTCATTACAAAGTTAAAAAAAGTTATAAAAATTTTATATTATATATTACTATTAATAAGTTATTATAAAATGCTAACTATATTGATAAATTAACTTTTTGGTGCCCTCAAGTGGTGAGAGCTGGTAACAGTGCAGTCAAAAACTCCCAACAATAAAACAACCAGAAGTCAACATACAATTACACATTGATGGAGATGGTTTAGGGTATATTAAAATGGTTTAGTAGTAAAGCATTTGAGCTATACACAGCAATTTCTGCAAAGCATTTTTCAATCCCGAAGCAGCCAAAGAATGACCATCTTAATGAAAGATGCTCCTCTCTTAAGTGAAGTCTGAGAGACTTTAATCTTACTTCAGAGTGCTACTGCTGGTGCATTAGTCTTCCTCTGAAACACATTTCTGGCATTATACAGATGAAACTGAGGCACTTGAGGTCCACAAGAGCTTGGAAACTAAGCAGCAAAGCCAGGAAGATCGTTCATAAATTTTTGTTTCATGGTATGATCTCATTTCTCTAGAGAGACTAAAGTTTTTAATCAATCTCCTTCTGGCATTATTGACTGCTAAAGAACACCTCTGAAATGGTTTTCTGTGAAAATAAGTGGTATGTCCTACAAATCAACTCATGTAAGCTCCCTGAGGACCTTTAACAGAGTACCTAGTTTCTCTCTTCTGGGGCACAAACTGAGTTAGCCAACCTGATTTCAAAGCCCTCCAGACACTGAGGTTTTCACTGCATGGAGATGAGAAGAGTTGCAGATTTGGAAGTCTTAGAGCACTATCTGCAGTATTGCAGATTCAGTCTGAAGGTCACACTTGATGAGTTCTTTATGTTTACATCAGCTCCCTTGGGGCTATACAACATAAAGACAGCCATAAAACATGAAAATAACTGCCACTGGATGTGCTTTCATTAACTAGCCTCCATCTGTCTCATGACTCTTCCACATTCTGACGTTCCTTCACACAGTTAAGAGGACTGCCTCGTCTCTCTGAGCTAAGCTCACCATTTTGCTGCGAGAGATATCTGACGGCACCTATCTGCCTAACTGAGCTCCTCCACATCCTTTCAGGCTTCCCAAGTTCATCAAACACCACCTATCAGTGCATCAATCCTGGATCAAAAAAGAGCTGTTCACACAGGGCCAATGTGCCTGCAAATATGTTGTCATAGCTTGTGCTTCCCGGTGTGCCTTCTGCACAGAATGCCTCACTGCATCCTGCAGCACAACTCTTCACACAACCTCCTACTACCTCTCCTACCCTTGTGTCTGAAAGAAGAGATGCCTGTGGGTTTCTCTTGACACAAGCATAAGGTGCCATTGGGATCTTTCCTAGATCCCCTACATGCTGCCTACCGTGAGGCAACAAAGGCTTTGCCAGCAGCCTAAAGGAAGGCTGTGAGCAAAACCAGGGAAAAGACCAACTGATAACTCAGGAGCATCTGGAATTTAGAGCTACATCTGATACTGCTCCAGAAGATGCCTTAGAAATGCAAACTATGTCCCACTTCTGGAACACAGAGTTTCTGCTGCACATTTAGATTAAGCTCAGCACGGCAAGACTTCAAACCCACACTAACGTGTGACTGGTATTAATACATACATGCAATGCAGTTAGGCAAAAATATCATCCATCAACTTCACAAAGTACCCTGGAAGGTAACTTCTGTTATCTGCTTATATATAAACACATCTCTGTGCCCAAGAGTCAAATACAATTCAGCCCAAAACATATTTGGAAATTGTATACACCGTCTTTCAGTTTTTTAGTTTTTATTAAAAGTGACCAGTGCTGCTGTTGCTGTGTGCTTCACCAGAAATGCAGTAGGATTGTTTCTGCACATACATTTCCTGGAATGCTGTTCTTCAGGTGCCCAAGATTGCCTAGAGGCCTCTTTCCTCCAGGTTCTGCTGGTAAGCAAAAACCTAGGGGCAAGGCATTCAGAATACTTCTAGTAAAGGAAGTGTGGAATCTGACCTATTCAAGACAAGCTTTAAAACCTGCCTCTAGTTTTTATTTTGGTGAAACTGAGGAAAATGCTCCTAGAATTTATATTGAAAAATAACATTTGCTTTTTCTGCCATCCTGCTGCAATCCCATCACATACTAGATGAGTTGGCCTGTTATATCAAGAACTATTTGTAACTGTGTAACAATGGAGTTCCCTCCAAAATGGCAACTACAATGGTTTCTGAAGTAGCAAACATTAGAGTTAGAAAAAAAATCAGAAAGACTTTCTCTTTCTGGTTTTTAGCAGTAAACATTCAGTTTAGTGTTCAAGTTCTCCTCAAACAAAATACACTGTTAAAAAAATATATGTGGTTTCAAAATATACATACAATACTTGTGGATCAGTCCATTTAGACAGACAAAGTTCTTCTATTACTTCTTCTTCATCTAAGATCTCCAGAATTGTTTCTTTGAAAACTTTAACATCTGTTTCCAGTTCTGACAAGCTGAAGGAAGAACAGGCAAAAGGTCAAGTAATCCCCAGTGGCACCAGTGCCCAAAGGTAATCTCTACATGAGTTTGCCAGCCAGCACCCTCAGATGGAGTGGCCAGGGGAGACTTCCTTGCAGGGTTTTAAGAGCTCCTTCAAAACATGCTCTACAAGCCACACATTTAGCTGTGGGAGTGAGTTGTCTGGAGACCAGTGAGGTACAGACACACATTAGAAGGCATCCAGATGTGTTTCTGGATGCATCTGTAACCCATAAAAAACAAAACAAGCATTCTTTGAGCACGTAGCAAGTGCATAATTGCAGTGTCATATGAGAGAGGCCAATATAGGAAGATAGCACTGTACTCGTAACCTCAAAGCAGAGATTCACACAGATTTACAACCGTTTTGCATTAAGGGAAACATTTTCACTCTGTCTGATTCTCTTAGGTGTTATTTTGTTTCATCAGATGCTATTTAAGAAGCATGACAGTATTTCTGACCATTCAGAATTTCTTTCCCTGTTCCCCCATATCACTAGGTAATTCATATTATTCGTAATTTGATTTTTCCATTTCCAAAGAAGATGCACAACCCAGTGTTACAGTACTCTAAGAAATTAGTATCAGAGACCGTTTTTCTAACACTTTAATGCATGCCATTTTCTCTAGTCATCTTGTAGTGTCTTCACAACTTATTCTTAGTTACCTCTTGCCATTTTGCAGGAGAATGTGTAGTTTACTCCTATCCACAGATAAAAGCTTGGGATCCACTAGGGCTTCCAGTGTCTCAAGGATCTGAGGCTGCAAAGTGTTAAGTCTTCCCTGCAGTTTGCTGATCTAGATAACAATATGATCCTTCATAAGAATTAAAATAATTCATTTAGAATGATTTGGGCAACTGGCTCCTGTCTCTCAACACAGAATTCACAGTAATAGGTAGTTAATACAACCTGCTTTTCAATGCCTGGGAAGTATTTCCTATATGGATAGTCCATAAGCACAAAGCCATGCACAATAAAGTATTTAATAAAAAGTGAACTGAAACTCAGTGACAACCACACCAGTAAGGCTGATAAAGCTAAAACACTATTGTCTATAAATGTTATATTAGACTTAGCAAGCACAGATTTCTAATGATAGCTAGAAACCTTATCTGACTCCTGCTCAAGAGGCCAAAACCTCAGCACTTTTGTGTGATTTTCATTTCAGATACATGTCTCTAGAAAGGAATTCTGACTTGTTTTGTAATTATCCAAATGGTGGTAAAGTCATCATATCCAAATAGCACTTTATTGGAAAGGGAATGAAAACACACATACACACAAAACTGTAAGAACTAAAGAAACAAGGGTCAAAACAAAAAAAGAAAAAGTGCAGAATACATTTAAAAACATGTACATGTAAATATTAACACAAGACTAAAGTCATACTGCCTTTCTGTGTAGTAAGAACTTCCCAAACATTAAAAAAAAATGAGATAGCTCACCCAGTACTGCAGGATTGCTTCTATGGCTCGGAATTCAAAGGGCAGGGAATATGTGACTAGTTGACCTTCCCCAGCCAGCTGAGATGCTAGTTCATTGAGGAGCCAGTGTTCCAGACTTAGATTACGATAATCTAGTATCAGAAGAAACTCTGGTGTTATGACAGCCTTCAAGTACTGAAAAAGATAGGACATGTAAAAAGTCTGAAAAAAAACTCGCTGAAGATTTCTCGTAACTCTGTAGCACATTTGATGACTTAGGCTTTGATAAAACCAATCTTCAAATGTCATTTCAGGTAGGAAAATAACAAAATCTCATGCTAATTGCCAAGAGGATAAGACACAGCACTGCGCCAGGGATTGAGAAGAGGCTCCTCACAAGCCTTTACTTCTGTGACAATATTAGTATTGTTTGTTCTGTGGTCAACCAGGAGGATGGTCACTAATGTGTACAGTTGGTGAACTCACATTCTGATTGCAAGGCAGAGCCCCAAAGCAACATTTACTGCTGGACTGTGTGTCACAGAAAGCTGCTGTTTTCTTGCTGTGCAAGAAAATCCAAGTGCAAGGATGAGAAAGGGTTTACACTCAGTTACAGGGAAATCATTACCTCCATTCTTATGATGATCCTGTTGTTCCTGGTTGCAATGCTCATCACATGTTGAAATCTCAGATCTCGAGCTTGAAGACCCAACTCCTGGTACAATTCTGTTTTCTTCTTTTCTATCATGAAAATGTTTTTAGATTTAGACATGTAGAGGACAAGCATGTATGTTCTGAAATTACATCCTAGTGTGTTACCAAGTCCCACAACAAAACAACCCAGTTATTCTTAAAGGTTTTCCTCCCACTGACTCCTCAATCTAAGTTATTTTCTACAAAATTTAAAAGACTGTATCTTGAATGGAAGAATTCTAGTTATAAGTGAAAAAGTTGGCCATGACAATTAATTTCACATCAGAAACAAGTGACTACTTTGAGAAAGCACATGTAATCCTTCATGGACAGACAAGGCAGGAAAAGAAGCATGCTGGTCAAAAAGAAAAAAGGCAAAGCAAAAATTATCTTCCTGTGAGAGATGGCAACACACTATTTTCAAAATGGTACTTAAAAATGTACAAAAACTGTAACAATAAAAATGCTATGAAGGCCCAATGGAAGGCAGCAAAACAGAAGAAATTTTTTTATCCAAGCAGATTTCCAATTGGGCTTTTCTCTATTGGACAAGGAAAAAACTCAAACAAACCCTAAATAAAATTACAATGAAAACTTACCAAAATAGGTAGTATTTCCCGTTTTGTCAAACTTCATCTGGAGGAATAGGAAAAAAAAATTTTTTCACAGAACCACTATAAAACAAGGAATCAATTTCTAAACTTATTTGCACTTCCCTAAAAGCCAAATGGAAAACACACTGTGAAGAGAAAGCAACTTTTATGTTCTCTATTCACAGTTAAGCAAAATAATTGCATGAAATGGCCACATTTTACTGTGTTTGTGACCAGTGCCATCTGCATGGCCATGTTCCTACACAAACCTTCTTAAGGTGATTTACAGAGGATCAGACTTACAACAGACTATTTCTGTTGGAAGAGACCTACAATGATCAGAGTCCAGCTGCTTGTTCAGTTCAGGGCTGACCAGAAGTTAAAGCCTAGTATTAAGGATGCTGTCCAAATCCCTCAAATGCTGACAGGCTTGCGATATTGACCACCTAATGTGTTTTGTCATAATGTATATATTCAAAAGAAAAATATAATGTGCAAACCAAGCAGCTTGCAAACAGCTTTCAGTCTCATTTAAAAAGACAACCTAGAGAGAGCTCGTTTTTCACCAAATCCTACGTTTGCTTAGAAATGCAGCTATCAAGACACAGGACTAATATTTCTAAAAGGTATTAGCAAGCCTTGATAAACTTAAGAAGAAACTTCTGACTGCAGCACTTCCAAGAGTTTATTTGCCTTCATAATTAGAGCCAGAGAATTTCCAGCAGATTCTGGGTCTTTGAAAAGTACCTTCATCAACATTATGTATTCTAAGTGGTCCTCATATCAGAGTAGCTCAAAGCAGCAAATTAGAACTAGGGATGTTCTCCGAGACCCAAATCCCTCTGTATTTATGATGCCTTAAGATTAAAAACCAACCAACTAAATAAACAACAGGGAAAAGCACCATCATCTTGCACCAGCTACCCTCTCTGGCGGAAATGCCTGCAGGTACTTACCACGGCAAAAACAGGAGATACGCTGGCTAGGGTGGCTTGGGAGGTCTCAGTGGGGGCATGTTGGTAAAATCTACCTGCGGGAAGAGAACACNGCAGCATCGACCCCGCTCGGCCCCTCGGCCCGGCACCGCTCCCGGCGCGCAGTCGCAGCGAGGGAGGAGCCGAGCGGTGACGGGCGAGGAGGAGCCCGGCGGGGTGACGGGGAGCCCCGGCGCAGCCTGGGAGGAGCGCGGCCGCAGCGGCGCCGCGGTGGGGGCGGGCCGGGGCCGCGGGTCGTGGCCGCACGCGTCTGTGTTTCCAAACGCTGTGAGATAACTCAGGTAACCCGCGCTTCCTGACGGGTGTGCCGCAGCCTGAGAGCGGGGCGCCGCGCAGCTCAAGGCCAAGGGCCAAGAGCTGCAAGTAGAGCTGTGTTCTCTTCCCGCAGGTAGATTTTACCAACATGCCCCCACTGAGACCTCCCAAGCCACCCTAGCCAGCGTATCTCCTGTTTTTGCCGTGGTAAGTACCTGCAGGCATTTCCGCCAGAGAGGGTAGCTGGTGCAAGATGATGGTGCTTTTCCCTGTTGTTTATTTAGTTGGTTGGTTTTTAATCTTAAGGCATCATAAATACAGAGGGATTTGGGTCTCGGAGAACATCCCTAGTTCTAATTTGCTGCTTTGAGCTACTCTGATATGAGGACCACTTAGAATACATAATGTTGATGAAGGTACTTTTCAAAGACCCAGAATNTCCCGCTCTCAGGCTGCGGCACACACGTCAGGAAGCGCCGGTCACGACAAGGCCCCGGCGAACCCCACACCGCCCGGCCCGGCCGCTCCCAGCGCCGCTCCCCCGCCCGGCTGTCCCGGGGCCCGACAGACGCAGCGCGGCCGCGCCGCNCTTCCTGACGGGTGTGCCGCAGCCTGAGAGCGGGGCGCCGCGCAGCTCAAGGCCAAGGGCCAAGAGCTGCAAGTAGAGCTGTGTTCTCTTCCCGCAGGTAGATTCTACCAACATGCAGAGACGCCTTGAAGTTCATTGCTGTTGTTTTGTATATGCACAGAGCCATGGTCCTTCACACTATCTTCTCACTACCTTCTCACCCAAGCTGTGTTCAACCCCACTGAAATTAACTGGATTTTTACATGATGATTTGTGAGAATGGGGGAAAAAAAAACCAACCCATGAAGCCTATAAAGCTCACCTGAAGTCCTCTAATGAGGTAGGTCCGAATTGAAAATCCAGTTAAATGGATAACTCCTCCCAAAGACATTAGTGTTCTTAAAATCCCAGCTCCAGCAGTGCTGATAATGCAATCACAACTTACTGTGGCTGGGATTTTCCCTGCCACATTCGGCCACTTCCTGATGATCTTCTAAAATACGTTGGTTGTTTTTTTTTTTTCCCAAGAGAAGTACAATTTTGTCCCCAGCAAATGTCTTGGAATTAAGTTTCCTTGCCCTACTTCTGTATCTAAGATAGAGACAACCTGGGTGGTTGAGATGTAAAAGTTGCATTAGTAGCATACCAGCTTCCACTGTCATGTATTCTCTTGAAGCTGCAGCTTTCATGCGCTAAAGGGCAATGTAGGTAGCAGGGGTATCCTTCCTTTGGCTGGTCCTGCTGAAGTGTGGAAATTGGCCTGGAGGCAAAGCCTGCATCCAAACCCTGCAGTGGGACATGTTATCAGAACGTACTTGGAGTACTCATTAATCCTGAGCGGGGAAGTAAAAAAGGAAGTGATTAATGAAATGATCCGTGCAGCTTGGCTGCTCCAAGAGGAAGGCACAAATCTGAACACTGGTCTGAGTTTTGAAAACAAGGGTGTCACCAAACAGGACAAAAGAGACATGTCCAACACCAGTTTGATGTGAATACGCCGACACTTGTTTATTTTGGTGCTGGGAATACACAGGATTACTCCTCCAAATGTGTTCCATGTAGTCAACAAAATCCATCTCTTTTACATACTTTTTCTGCCAAGCTATCGTTACATAAGTTGTTTTATGTACTATGCATATATGTCTGCCCTTAAATTTAACCTTTACAATAATTGGTTTTGCTAGTTATATAACTTCATTAATATTCCTACCCTAACACAATCATTGATCATCTCTACAGAACTCTACTGATTGGAATCCTTGACATTCAAATCAAGATGGGAAGGGTAGGGGTTTTCCCAGCAGCATAACTGGTGTCCATGACGGTCTCCATAGTTTCTTGACAAAACATAAGAAATCCAGTAACTTCTTGGTGAAGTTTCTATGGTTGCATATTTTAAACACAGCACTCCTAACATTGCTACACCTTGTGCTTTACCATTTTTACTTGTAATCATAACTAACACTTTTATATGATTAAATCAATTATTTTATCAGAATATTTACATCAACACTGTCCTTTTCTTTCCTGTACCAGATGACCTGTGCATTTGTATGTTTGTGTGTACATACATACATTAACATACATAGATGAGCCTTTGTTCCAAGTGGATTGACATGCACAGAATCAGAAGGATGGTTTATGCACACCTTGCATAAAGGTGAATTACTTCACATGGAAGTAATTCAATGAAAAAGTTCCTCAGTAGTTATGGAGAGCATATATATGTAGACTGAAGCCATCAGAAGTTTTCCATTTCAGGGTAACCACATCTGTCTGCAAATGTTGTCCCTATTCATACTTGATAAAAAGATGAAATCTACTCTAAATTCAGTATTTTAGCTCTAGTTTTGGTTAATCTCAGCAGGTGGCAGTATGTGTGACACTAATTTAACCTCTTGGATGTCAAAGATACTTAATATTTGGAAATATCAGCACAGAAAATGCCTCAGGAAGGCAGGAAACCAGTGCACACCATTGCTGGCAATTAATGGCAGCTTCTGTTGGCTCTGCATGTTGGAATGCAGGAACTAGGGAAGCATCTAAAGTGTAGCAATGGGGAACAAAGAGACACAGACCCCCTTTATGCATCTGAAGATCTCTGTTAGAAGAATCACTCCCCTTTTATACTTTTCCACTGGGCATAACCAAAACTTAACAGAAGGCAGCATATTGGCTGCTCAGCTGCATCCTGCTGTTCATGTGTCCCACCATCCAATCAGCTTCCCATTCATCTGCTGCCCACGCATTCCTCCTCATTTGGTTGCCCCTCACCCCCCCACTGCCTTCCAACCATCCAGCCTGCAGCTGTACCTTCCTACTGCGCTTTCTGGTAAACATAAGCCTTAACAACTTTAACAATTTTGACCCCATATCCCACACTAAAGGATATCTGCCAGAAATTATAATTTAATGAATGTGCAGTAAGTCTTACACAGCTGACATTTCACACTCTTCAGTAAAAAGGGAAAAGCTGCTGGCTTGATCTATTTATTTTCCTTTGGCTGCTAAGACAATGGAAGTGTTGGAAATAAGATGATGTAGCTTTGCACTGAATCTGTACTGATACAAAGTCTGCTACATAGGATCCAACAGGCCAACCTATCGTAAGCATTGGCACTGTATCTCATTACAGCTGCATTATCAGCCACCACTGCAACTGTCCGGAAGGGCAGACAATAACCAAGTGTCACCTGTCTTCAGAGGGGAAGGCAGCACACCGGTGTGCACTGGCAGCCAGGGCCAAGTCATAAAGTGCACACACAGTGTCTGATTTTACACTGCTGCTGGCAAAAGAAAGATAACTGGAGATCTAGAACTGGCATCTATTTATTGCAGCTCTAAATACCAATGAGCTGCTTGTAGATTCCACTGTAGGCACATGTCAGGTGTCTGTCCTGCAGTGCCGACCTTTGGGAGCTCATCTGCTGTTTGTTGGAGAGGCTCACTGACAAGGACAGGCATGATGGCTGTTCTTCATTCAGCCAAAAAAGAAAAGATAGTTCCAGCACAGGCTTGCTTAGTCATGAAGCTGCCATCCAAACCAGAAGCTATTTGTGAGGTTGACACGAGCAACTAGTTCCACTGCCAGCTGAATGTCAGCACACTCGTGGGGGACTGCTCTGATTGCAACTGGACAAAGGAGCAGAAACACCAAGGAAAAACACACAGAAATAGAAGGAAACCATAGGTATCCTCAGAGGAGTCCTTATAAATCTCTGCTGAAGAAAAGCTCAGAGAACTTCTTGGTAAAATTATGGTAAAAAGGCATCTTGGTCTACAGGCAATTCTCAGTGTATAATTTGTCCATTTGGTCAATCTTTTTTTTTTATATGCAAATTTGTGCCTGTGCCTGTGATCTGTTTCTTCTCATAAAAGAAATTAACAAAAACCCCTCAGTTGCTACCAGACGTGTTCAGTGGATGATGAGTGAAGCTACACAAGAAGACAGAGATAGAAAAGACCCCATAGAAAACTTATCAAGAAAACCCACTCATGTTTACAGTAATTGCTCTTATGTGAATGAACCAAGAATACCCAATTGATAATCTCAGGTCCCTTGATCAAAGGTAGCTACAGTAACACACTGAGAAATCTTTGCTTGAGAAGGATGACTTCACTTTCATTACTCTATTGAAGACATTGAAGGTATCTTTCAACCTTTTCCTTACTTAAGGTAAGCCACTGGAATTTGTTTTTCCATGGAGAACCATTTTCTTTTGTGCCTCTAAGGGTTTGCTAAAGCTTTTTCCCTATGAAATCCTTCAGCATTTTGGCTGTCTCAAGAATACTGTTGGACAGGACCTGCTTGATCAAAAGCTGTAGCTTAAACTGTGATTGTCTAAGGTATTTTTTAAAGCAAAAATACTTGATCATGGTATTCTAAGGAGTTTTTGATCTGGCAATTGAACAAGTAGATGAATTTGTTATAACATGGGCTTTAAAATTTACAACTGCTTCAGTATCTTATTTCTTCTAGTGTGTGCATGTGAGCTGAACCACTTGGTATTTATGTGCTTTAAACTGCCAGTGCAGACAGTCTGGCTACTCCAGACTTACAGCTGGGAATCAAGTAGCTGCTATTGCTTAGTCTGATTTTCTGATAAGCTGCACAGAGTTATTAAGTGTGATTCTCAGCACTGTGTGCAATAGAATAAGCTAAATTTCATTCTGTGTTTAGAAACTTTATTCTTTTCCCTTCTGTCCATTTTGTTGGTCTTTACTTCAGCACTAGGACATTTCTGTCTTCATGACTTCATGTTTTGCTGTCCCTGAGCATAGCTGGCAAGGCTCTGCAACAAGCTGCAAAATCTTTCCTGGTTCTGAAATGGCAGAGACCTCAAGGCATTCTGGTGTAGATAAGTGACCCTGTTTGATGCTACACTGTGAGCCATGGCTCTGCTCTCATCACATGCCCCAACATTATGGTATGCTTCTTGTGTAACCTTAGGGGATCCTGACACATGACCTGACAGACGTCATGTCATGCACCAACCTCATGTAAGATGAGAGGTCTCACGTTGCTCCATCATAAAGAGATTATGTGTCTGCATTCATCTTAATCATGTCAGTGGGCTCAGCAGCTTGTCTCCTTGCTGTTGAGAATGTGATAGGAGATTGCTTACAAAGTGAAACAACAGTGGGAATAAGAGATCAGACCTTGGAAAAGCTAGGAGAAGCAAATTGTTATGGTTCAAGGCACTGCTATTATGGACTGAAGTATCTAACCTTTTCTTAGCTTTGGGTTAGCAGTTGTACTTAGGTGAGATGGAAACAAATATTTTTGCCCAGTAATTTTAGGCTGCTTTAAGGCTAGCAGTGCTCTGGTACCATTTAAGGGATATTTTATTGCAATCCAAAAAGTGATTGTAACTAGTGTGGCCATAAGTAAAGACCAGCAGTATTTTGAACTATCAAAAGTGTCAAAATGGTTGCACCAATAAAATATTCAGTGTCTTACTCCTATGTCAAAGATGTTGTGTGACTACAAATTAGACCCAAGATCACTAAACGTGGTAGAATCTGGTATAAAACAGCAGATAGTTGACATATCACCACTTGAATGCACAGCAGCGGGAGGCTCATCAACATTTTTAGTTTTTACTCAAAAGCGTATCTTTAGTAACAAAAATTTCCTTACAGGTTACAGGAGTTCAGTGTTTAATTCGAGTATTAATTCGAGGTAAATGCTTGGTTCTCCCCGTTATTAGGTAGAAGGAGACCAGCAGCAAGTGGGGAACTTTAGCTGTTAACCAATAACAGTAGCATGTTTGACTGCCCTCACCCTGAAATTGCTCTCTTTGTAATGGTTAACTGCTCTGTTGTAACTCACAGCAGGGGGGTAATTTTCCCATCAAAGGAGGTAAGATAAAAGAAAATTCCTTCCATCCTGCGTGTTAAAACCCCTTTGAAAAGACGATCATTACTGTACACTACACAAAAAAAGGTAGGAAGGTCTAGTGCATTTTTAGACTTGAGACTATCGGCTGGGAAAAGAGGTTGTTAAAGGAATTATATATGAATTGAAGGCACTCGTCTTTTACTTTCTCTCAGGTTTTATGGCTCCTTGTCCGCAGGGTGTGCCGGAGTGCGGTGCGAGCGCTGCGCCGCCTCGGCGTTCCCCCTCTATCGCCGCCGGCCCTTCCCTTGTGGGAACAGGAGAAGGCAGAGCGGGGATTTCCCTCTCTCCCTTGCTGGGATCCCGTTCCTTCTGCCCGCCTCTGGGCACGCCGTCCCCCGCGCTCCTTCCCGCGGTGTCTCTGGGCCGGGCAGGCTCCTGGCTCGCTCCTGCCCGGCGGGGACGCCGAGCACACGCGGGGTAGTTTCCCGAGGAAAGCAGGGCGGTAGGGCTTCCCGTCATGGCACAGCCGGAGGATGAAGGCCCCCGAGGCCGCGGGTGCCCGGCCGTCCGTGTCCCTGCTGTGCCGGCTCGAGTGTCACGCCGCGTTTTTCCGCCTGGGCCGGCGCTCCCCGCACCGAGCTCCCCCGGCGCCCGGGGCAGCGCTGGTTGCCGGGGAGGAGCCGCTGTGTACAGCCTAGGCAGGGCTGTGCCCAGGCCCCGGCGAGCCGGGATCGCTCCCCGGGAGGTGTGCCCGGCGTGGGCGGTGTCAGGGCTGGGGGGATCCCGGGCAGGAGCCTGTCCCGAGCACACAGGTGCGGCGGCTCAGGCGGCGCAGGACGCGCGGAGCCGGCAGCAGCATGACTAGTCCCGGCACCAAGGCGTCCTGGCTCTCGCAGCCGGCCGTGAAGAGCGTGCTGGTGTATCGCAACGGGGACCCTTTCTTCCCGGGGCGCCGCATCGTCATCCACGAGAAGAAAGTGTCCAACTTTGATGTGTTCCTGAAAGAGGTGACGGGCGGCGTGCAGGCGCCCTTCGGAGCCGTGCGAAACATCTATACCCCGCGGGGTGGGCATCGTGTCCGGCAGCTGGAGGAGCTCCAGAGTGGGGAGCAGTATGTGGCTGGTGGCAGGGAGGCCTTCAAGAAACTCAAGTGAGTGGCTGAAATGTCAGATTTATACAGAAATGAGTATCAGCGTTTGGGGGTTGGCACTGTGGCAGTGCTTCAGACTACCCCTCACCCTGTCCCTTTTATTAGTCATTGAGGAAAGAGAACTTAGAAGCTGTGGCCCAGAGCAAAAGGAAAAGAGCTTTAAAGGTGAACCCCAGAAAGGGTATTCATACCATAAGTCACAGGTGACAACTCCTTGACATGACAGTAGAAAAGAAGAAATAGCCCTTTAACTCGAAGGACATGCAGGAATGGCATGTTGTTGTGATGTCTGTGCTTAGGTGAAGGGCCAGGATCAGTATTTTTTCCCGGGTAATAGGATGAAAGCAGTAAAAGGTAGAGTGGTGACATCCTGCCACGAAGCTGATGAGCCTGGGAATTCAATTCCCAATGCTTACTTTCTTATTTATTTTTAAAAATTCTAAAGTATTCTGTGCAACTATCTGCATCTCCATCACATCTGTTCATTTTGGGTACATAGATAGTCTTGTAATGTTCGTCCTGTTATTTAAAAGATGGCCATTTACATTCTTTTTCCTACCTGGACACCAAGAATTAAGCTGCCAGTTTGTCTGTTTTCTACTGAGTCACTGGGAGAATAATGTGAAGGT
Source organism: Toxostoma redivivum (assembly GCA_013397375.1). NCBI lineage: Eukaryota > Metazoa > Chordata > Aves > Passeriformes > Mimidae > Toxostoma > Toxostoma redivivum. The sequence goes on from VXBI01002485.1 coordinate 198,315, forward strand.
GATCTGGGATTTTAGGTATGTTTCCAGAGTTGCTCTGCATGTGATCAGTAACTATTCTTCTCTCAGTGAATTTCATGGTCTCAATTGACTATTTTATCTTTTGCTCTGTGGGCATTTTTTCCTGCAGTTGAATTTATGGAAATAAATCTCAGAATTAACAATCTGTTTCTGGAGATGTTTGAGAATTTGTATCATCAACTACCACCTTTACAATGTCTTCCTCATCTTGGTTCTGTAGAGTTGAGGACACTGTATTTTCCAGGAGAACTCATTAGTGGCTCATTATGTTTCAAGACAAAATTCTTTGTGTAATGAACAGGATCTCTATCATCACCCTTGTCATTTCTGTCACTAGCTACTTCTAAAGATTTATTGAAGCTTCTTGCACTTCAGTAGGAAAGCCAGAGAGAAAGATGTATGACAAGCTAAATATAAACCCTTTTCCAACAGTACTTATTCTTTTCCATGTCAAATGTGGTGCTGAACTCTAAGAGATCTACAATTTCTTTTTGATGTTAAATCCTGTGATTCTATGGATGGCTTAAAGTTGCTAGTTATAAGCACATCACGTTGCACCTCCCTAAATGTGTTCTGTGTTTGATAGGCTACAAGAAAGTAAGTGTTTGGCATTAGCATGCACTGTTTAGAGAATTGGGCACTCTGGATTTATACTGCATTTCTTTTTGTCACCTCTCACTTTATGGTCAGAGTTTTATGGTGAGACTTTTATGGTTGTGACATGCAACAAGGCACCTAGTTATTTAAGGCCAACAAAGAGAATAGTTTAAGAAAAGCTAACCAAAGGGACTGAGTAAAACCAGGCTGTTTTATGTATCCCTTGATAATATGTCCTAATCCTGTGCTGTAGAGAGAATAAATGGGATGACTTGAGATCCCTTCCATTTCTGCATTCCGAATAGGAGTTGTTCACTTGTTAGTATTTGTTTAGATAGTGCTGGAAATGTTGGCAGTGCTTTTATGAGCATCAAAGACAAGCTGAGGGGCTTAATATTGAAGTTGTTCTTAACTGGGTTGTAGACAGAATAGTAATTAGGGAGACATCTTAAGCAGAAAAATTAGAGGAGAGGAAGGGTTAATTGGAAGGAAGTGAAGGAATTAAAGAAGAGAGTGTATATTTGTGTAATGTGTCACAGGTAAACAGTTAGTATGACAGACCAAAGCATCTGCCTTAAAGGATCTGAACTTGGTCTGATGGCAGCAAGAAGTTTGATTTTTTTTAATTTTTTTTTTAAATTTTATTTATATTAATTGCTATAATAGATTATGCGAAATGGAGGCCTGTGGCACTGATGTGTGGGAGCTGTAGAAGTGTAGTGAAGAAAGTGTCCAAGGAGTAGCAGAAGTTGAAAGTGTCATTGTTCAGCTTCAAGCATTGCATTTGTTTCTTCTTAGATACTTTACACTGAGAAGTGAATCCTTTTCTGTTCACAGTGAATTCAAGACTAAACTGTGCTTATCTTGAGTACATGAGCCAAACCCTGACACTTAACATTTTAGACTGATATTTTTTGAGGGCATATATTCTAAGTAAACTGCTGAATAGTTTTTTAAATAAAATAAAACAATCAGCACTTAGAAATTCTGATTTTAGAAAAAAATGTGTAGAAATTTTCTTTAATGGGAGAATTTTAGTCAATGTTGGTAATTTTTGTAACATACAACAAGTTTTCCAGCTTGTTTTGTCATTTAGAGGTGTGCTAAGTTAACACACCCCTTTTTGTATATGTCTGTATGTGGTAAGGTGTATATTGTAGTTGTTGCAGTGGTGAGTGAGAATGTACATGTAGGCTGCACCCCTCTGGAGTTCTTCCCTAGCTCTCAGCTTCCTGAAAGAAGACTGTCTCTGCTGGAGCTAGTTTCGATGTTTAGCTTTTTTTCAGCATGCTACTCCTCCGTCCTTCTTCCTTTGCCCATTTACTTGTATCTGTGCTCATTCATCGCTGGTAGATTGTCCTCTCTCCAGCTGTGTCTTTCTAAACAGTGCTGTAGTTTCCTCACTGGCTTGGCTAGCCATGGGTTGGAAGCATTGCTCTTTCTTAGTAAGTGAGAATAGTTTTGTAAAATTTTTGGTCTGACTTTTTTGAGTGCCATCATCCAAAAAAAGAAAGCCTTTACTCCTATTTAGAACTTTTCAGATTTGCAGGTCCTTGAAATTTGATGACTCAACCCCAGACTTCTGCATAGTAAATTTAAGCCTTTGACTGCATATTCACTTTTCTTTGCCACTTTTCTTAGTTCTTGGAGAAGTAATTCACAGGAAAACAAGAACCACAGTGCTTGGAAAACAAGAACCAAAGTCAGCAAGTGTTGTTACAGGCTATTGGAACCACTTTGCCTGAGGCACTTTTCAGTCTTGAAGGCTTTAAGAGTTCTTGATTTTGGTCTAAAGAGAACTCATTCCTTTTCATACTGAGAGCTTGGTACAGTTGTTATTATTTGTTTTTAAACATAGACTTTTAAAAATATTATCCTATATTGCTACACTCACTGTTTTCAAAGCATTGGCACACACTTTCAAGCATGGCCTGGCAGCTTTTCTGTGTCTTACTATCCCCTCACAATGAAGCCTTGAAATCCCTGTGACCATTCTGTGGTACCTTGATAAATGATTGCCATTCCTTCAAAGAAAGAACGATGCTTTTTCTTTCTCTTTTTTCCTCCTCTTAACTGCTTTTGCACCTTCATTCAAGTCCCATGAGTTCTTAACTTTGGCCAAGTAGGAAAGTTTATTCTGGCAAATGAATCTGATCCCAGTCATTAACTACAGAGCGTGGTATTACTGAAAGGCTGCAGATGTGTTAAGACATCTGAGGTTTTTTGGTGAGCCTGTGCTGATGCTTGGCTTTAGTTATACCTGACTTGTCAAATAAGGTCTTCTAGTCTGAAACGTCTGGTAAAGCACCTTCCCACTGGAAGTGAGATCAGGCAACATCATAAGGATAACATAATACTGTCCAAATAGATGTATTTTGTTTCCTTGTCCAGTTGGGGCTTGTATTTTATCCATAAAATAATTATGAAGCTACAATTGGTTCATCCAGCCACCACAAAAAAGTGTTCAGATGTGTCCATGTTCTATTGAAACCCAAGTGGTATAGATCCTTTTAAAGTTTAGCTGATGCCCTGAGTTAAACTTGAGTGTTCAGGAAAACTTTAAATCTATCAGAGAATTACTGTGAGAAACTAAGAGGCAAGATGATGACTTTGAAAACTCTGATAAGGTGATACTATGCTGAGGGTTATTGATCCACCTCACCCCTGTATATGAGCTTCTTTGTGACAAGGGGGTTATTGTTGGTCTGCAGGGACTTGAAGGTAGGTGGTTGGTTCTCCCCTGTCTTTTATATTAGCCCAGAGGGCTAGCCTGAAGATTTATATTAAGAGTTAATTAATATTAATAATTATTTACCTTTTGTGTTATTTTGAAGCATAACAAGTTTTAAAACCTTCATGTATGAAAAAAAGTGTAGAGTATTTGTATTGTGTGAGTTAGATGCACCTGTAGATAATCAAACATGTTTTCTTTCCACAGCTATTTGGATATTGGAGAAACAAAGAAAAAACCTGCTGAAGTCAATAATGAGGTAGGATGGCTGTAATATTGAAGAAGTAAGCCTGCAGTTTATGTTAGTGACATGCCTGCATTTATGCTTGATTTTTAATACACATTTATTTTATTTAATTTTATAATAGTACAGTTATCTACCATTCTGCACCTATTTCTTCAGTGATTATTACTCTGGTTGCTCTGAGCATGGTATATTGACTGTTTCTGCTCAGCTTTCTAAATTGCCACATCCAGCTAAAAACTCAGTAAGAAAAAAGATCTCCTGTTGTCTTCATTGAATCTGGTCGTAAGCCTAAGAGATTTGTACTTGCAGAAAAAAATGTTAGGAATGAGAATTTTGGGAGTTTTGAACCAGCAAATTTTCTTCAACACTTGGTATTTCCTCTGAAGAAGGGATATTTTTGTTTGAAAAATGCCATTGTAAACTTCTAACTAGTTCTAGTCCATAATTTGCCAAACTCAGTCATTTTTCTTCAACAGTGCTTACGCTGTAGTTGGAGGAGATTACTGAAAGCTTGAAAAAGCATCATATGTGGATTTGTGTGAGATGCGTGGCTCTGTATTATTTTTACTGTTTTATTGTGTATGGAGGTAGCAGTAACTCCCAACAAACGTATGAATTCCAGCTTCTGCCTCTCAAGAAGCATCAGCTCACTTGTTTTTCAATGTCTTTTGCCTTGTGCCCTCAGGCCACGTTTTCAGCAATTCAATGGTTTGTATAGCAGGTGTCTTCAGCAGGATACCTTGTACTAGAAGATCTGCAAAATCACCCTAATGACCTTTAAATACTCAGATACTTCTTATTCAGAGGCTATGAAATACAACAATTTTGTAATTGAGCATAACTTGTCACCTGAATGGGCTCAGTGAACAGGAAGATCAAATTCAAGCTGAAGATTTGATATGCTGCTATAACTACCCTTTAAATTTACTCTTAGTTAGATAGTTATCAGTACAACTACAGCCTTGCTTTTTAAAGGCTGATTTTAAGGCTGATTATTTAACTGCAAATCCTCAGAAGATTTTTGATACAACAGAAAGTCTGTGGAGTTGGAGAAGTAGTTGTAGAAATTGTGAGTTTTTTTACTTACAGTTGCATGTTTGATGAAAGAGGCTTTTATTATTTTGTCTGGAGTTGGTGCTCATTGTATATTATCTTAACACTTTCAGCCATGTCTCGGGGCTTTGAAGTAACCCAGTATAAACCCTCCATTATCTCAGCTTTTTCCTTCATATTTGACTTATGTTTACAATCTCCACTGTGTCCCTGTGGAGAGCTTAAATCCCCGTGCTGAATTTAACTTTAACATGATTGATTTACTTGAGGAGAGGAGTCATAAAAATGAGACAAAACATATTGGTAGTCTACAGATTTTTATCTGGGCTTATAAATAACACAATTGTCTTCATGGCCTAATAATTTAATCCTGGGCATGAACTTTCAGGGGACTAGTAACAGAAGTTCTAATACCTAAATTAGTTTTTGTTAAACCAATATGAGGCAGCAAGTCCTGGTTTTGCTTTTTTTCAGATGATCACTTAGAAATCAAAACCCTAGATTTGTTGTAGGACCAAGAGAAGCAACAATATTCCTTTCATGCTTTAGTATAAGGGTATCAATTCTGATTGTATCAAGCATGTGTAATTTGGCATTTTCTCCACTAAAACAATTATAAATATCTCTTTCTGATTCTGGTTAGTGTTCAGGGAGTCAGAACAAAGAAAAGTTTATGCAGCAGGTTAGTTAAACTGCCAAATGCTTGACATCTGCTTTTGGGAGCACTTTAATCTTGTTCTTCCAAGGCAACATCTCAAGTACTTTAAATTTGCAAATAACTAGAAAACATGTGTCAAACTGGAATTAAGCAAGAAAAAAATGATGTTCAAGGTATGGTGTAAATCCTCTGTCAGGGCCATCATGCTGTAATAATACATCTCAAAGTTTTAACGGCTGAGTTTCTGGTAGGCAAAATTGTAAAAAGATTTAATCCTGATCCAAGCTAAAGCTTTGTTACAAACTTTCTCAGGTGTGTTTCCATCCATCACTTCTTTTGGCAACTGAGCTTCTTGTTTTGCAAGAGATATCCCTTTTGTACCGAAGCTGATGTGCAAGTCCAAATACACTTTAAATGATGTGCTTGAGGAATCTAACAATTAATCTCTTGAGAAAATACAGACCAACAGAGTTACCAGTTGTTTACTATAAGCTTAATTGTTTTTAAAAGGTACTGAATGTTATTTTCCAATTACAATGTGCAAAGTATGGACATTCATATTTATCTAGGCATCGTCTGATCTAGATGGTCTCTCCCTCTGCACTCGAAAAGATGAATTTTACTTGCTGTTGGGACTGGGCAAGCTGAATCAACTGAACTTTTGTACTTGCAAATCCTGTAGACAGACAGCTATTTATTTTAAACTCTCTTCCTTTCATAAAAATATGTTCAGGTGGAACCTCCTTTATTCTTTGACTTCTTATGACTAACTACTCTTTGAACACGCTGTTGTAAATGAACTTTGCCATGTGATATTGTAACAGCCAAGAATTACAGGTGCCCAAGAAAAGCAGAAGTATTTAGATGTTGAAGAACCAGTCTCTTGCAACTGAGGGGAAAAAAGGAAAGTTATACTGTCTGTATGAAACAGCCTCTGTTATCAGAAGGCCCTAGTAGGCCTGCAGTAACTACTCTACTGTTGATACATTTTCCCTTGGTTGATCTTCTTAGGTAGTAAGAACATGGAGTTTTTTTTGTCTGCACTTCACTTTTTCTCCTGGACTTCTGGGATAAGGTGATTGTGTGGGCAGCTCTGACAGTGCTATGTCCCATTTTCCCAGTAGTAAATCACTTTTCACTGTTTAACATAAACTTATTTCATTATTCTAGACCTCCTTTTCGGTTGCAACTTCTTGTTTTATCATTTGGTTTAGGTGTGGTCGATTTGTAGGAGTGTTTGCTGAATGGAATAATCAACTTTTTACGAATGCTTCTTCAGAGGATTAGTAAAGATCCCTCAAAGCTTTCCTACATGTATGACCTGCATATTTGTATCTGCATACACCTCCAGAGCATCTCTCCCTAGTGAAAACACTTACTAATCAGAAGGATTCAAGTGAATGTCTGAACATTTTTAAAATGTGAAACTTCTTTTTCTGTTCCAGTGCCTATCAGTTCTCACGTTGGTCACATTCTGGAAGATATAGATGTGGGGTAGGACATGAAGTACAGCTCTTTTTCTTATTAGGGATCTTTCCCATAACGTGTTTCTGCCTGTGATGAAGTGTGACTGCAGTGAAGCATGTCTTCTAGTGGTGGTCTTCACGTACAGCCCATCACTTAGCAGCTGCTGGGGGGTCTTGTGGACCAGACATAGTTGATTGGCAAATCTCAGTGCGGGTCAGTTGGCCACTGTGTTGTTGGTGAGGTGCTGGGACAGGAAAGGTTCCCTGAGCACCATGGCAGGGGAGTGTGAGGTTGAAAATACAATGTTTGAGACTTGGTAGATATGAACTTAGTACTAAAATTTTCTGCAAAAGCATCTGAGATGATGCCATAAAAGTATTTTGAAGACTTGCAAATCCTGCATTTCCCTCTGTTCCTCCGTATTTCAAAATTAAATTATTCTAGTATCATGGCCATTGTTTTTCTTCATCCTTTGTTGCTTAACAAAGTCACCCCTCATCTCTCAGCAGTAGTATGATCGAACTTATCTGTAAAAATTACATTTTGGAAGTTTATGATGTTGTCTTGGTTTCACAAATTATTTTGGTATATTCATGCTGGATATACCTTGTATCTAACTTGACATGAGTAATTATTTTTCAAGTACCTGCTGATGAAAAATCACAGTAGTTATAATTATTTTTTTATTTCAAAACTACTGTTTATCAACATACATATTTAATCATGAGGAAAATCATGTCATTTTTCAGTTATAGTGCTCTTGATTCACTTTAACATCTAACTGTCAGTTGGAAATGGTTCATGGATATTTTCTCTGTATAGAAAATAGTTTTGTAAAAGGGACTGAATAGATACTAGAAATGATCCCAGACTGTGCAAATTACAGCCTTTTGATGCTAAAACAATGTAACTATGTAAGATATTCTTTCCAGCTTCTTTCCTAGGGATTAAAAAAACTCAAATATTATTTGTGCTACCCAAAATTGCTAAACACAAAGTACTGTATGGCTGGTAACAAGTTGTGTATAAAGGTCCACTTCATATTCCTTTGCCAGAATACAAAACTAAACCCTCTTGCTACTCCATATCTGATGCATTTGATTCCTTCTACTGCTGGTGTCACAGACTGGAAAAGAATTTTCTCATTTTCTCATGCTAAATTAATTAGTAATTCTGCTGCAAGTGTATTTTAAGGAATAAGACAATTAAAATGCAAAGCTTAAAAGAAATGTGATATATATCTCTAATCTCTGGAGCAACATCTTTAATAGTTAAATGTGATATTCCATTGTTTGGTATTTAGTATCCTGGTAACATAATTAGCACAAGAAGACATACAAAACAAACACTCTTCCTGAGCGTTCACAGCCTAATAGCAGGAAAAATCAGAGAAGAACTGCCCAGATATCCAGTTAGAAGATAAGCTGTGCCTTTTTTTCCTTATTTGGACTATGGATGCATAACATTTCTCTTTATATACTTCTGTATTGCCTGAACTGTGCAGTTTCAATTATTTTGATTAGCAGCTTGCTTACAAATGGATTTAGTGAATTTTTGAGCAGCAGAAAGACTTTGGTTCATGCTGCTGGAGAATTTCATGGTCTGTATTGAGTTTGATCTGGAACTTGAAAGTTGTTCTCTTCCTTGATTAACACGTGCCTTGCTCAGTAGGGTAGCTGGGCTTTCTGGCCTGTGAGAAGCAAGTGAAGAGGTGCCTGTACTGAAGCTTTTAATGAGGCATGTGTTAGTCTCATTAATAATTTGTTGCTGTATATTAAATTGACTTATTTGAAACATTAACAACTTTCACATTTGACTGAAAATGGTGAAGAAAAAGAAATTTTGGGGGAGTTGTTTTTTGTTCTTAATCTTTTGACCGTTTCTAGCCTCAGGTCCTTCTGATGAGCTGTAAAAGCCAGAGACTTCCTTTTGGTTAAATTAGTCTATGGAATTTGAGGAAAATACACAAAATGTGAGAGGCTGGACCAGTCATTATCATGTCAGAGTCAGAAATTAATATCAGGATCTATTTTGCCTGAATAAACTCTGTGTTATTGATGCCATCAATTGTGTGTGTTGTAAGCAGTGTGGGTACAGCATCATGCAACTCAGAAAAGGAATGGGATCTATTCTTGGGATCCAGAGGGAACACAGATGTGATCTATTTTGGACCATTGCACAGGTTAAGTTTCTGGGCAGCTAAGGCCATGTCATTGTCTGACTTAGCTGAAGATTCAGCCACTAGTCCAATGTCCAAAAGTTATGGCACATCCAGACTGAAAAGTTTTTCTTTCCAGGGTGTAATTAGCTAAGGTGAGATATACTCACTAATGTACCATTTCACTTAAGATGGCTGAAAAGGAGGGTGATTTATCTTGCAGGTGTACAGGTTGGCTTTAAACTCTCTGGGAATTTTGTAGGAGCCTAGCAGTCTAGAAGGCTCCCTTAGTCACTACATGACTGCTGTGGCATAGCTCATTTCCAGCTCATCCATGTTTTATGTGGGCTGAGAAGTTTGTGTGCAGCTGTGGTCTTGTGGCCTATTGCTCAGTTAGTAGCAGTCTGAGTGTTGCTTTAAATCCACACCAATAGACAAGCTCGTAGTCTCTGGCTCAAGGCTGTTTTGTACTATTCAGAGTACCATCTAGTAGTGCAAAATAGCCAGGGAAACAGACAGGATTATGCAGGTTAGTTACTGCATAGGATAACTGAAATGGTTTTGTACTAGGCAGATGCCTCAGTGAGTTTGAAACTTTAGTCAATGCATAAAAAATGTCCATTAGAAAAAATGTCATGTTTCTATGAAATAGATAGCATGTTTCCTGTGCTGTAATAGCTTTAGAAAACTTATTGTTCTAGTTTGGTTTTGATCACTGAACCTTGAACATTCCTTTCTTTTACATCACAGGGTGGTGATGGTGAGCATCAATGGGGTTTTGGTTCTTTTGACCCCAGTTCTACCCTAGGGAAATGTAAATATTTGTTCTCAATTTTCCTGGGCACATTGATTAACAAACAGGCCATTGTAACAAATTGGCAAGGCCATGGATCATTGCATGAGCTGATAAATTTGGAATGTGACATTGTGTTGAAATATTTAAAGCTTCAAAAGGTTAGTTATAAAGTGACGTGAGTAATGAGTGAGATGTTCATAGCCTCCAGGACTACACTGGTAGCAATAAGAAAGGCCAGCTCTTAAACCCATATGTATCAAAGCAGCACAGAGCATCTAGTCCAGACACATTACATTTTTTGACTCTTGCTTTGTTGCTGTCCAGTGTGGCTTTGAAAATGCATGTTATCCTGCAAATCATGCAGCTGTTTAATTGCCCCCTTTGATGGGGGGACAGTTCTGGTAAGGAGAGGAAATAAAACAGTTAGGGATACCATATCTTAGCTGTAGGTAACTGGTGTATGTATTAATGGCAGCACTGTGAAAGTGCTGCAAGACCTCTCTATTTAGCATATATCTAAGTATTTAATGAACACTGAAAGGAAAAGAAAAGCTAAGAATGGCACATGGCTATTTAAACCTCTTCTCAGGTGCATAAAAGTCACCTTTTTAGAAACTGAATATGTTGACTGGCATGTTCAGAGGCCAGTTAAAATACTACTTCATGAACTGTTACACTTTTCTTATATACAAGGATTGATTTTGTGAAGTGTCATGTGTCTCTTGCAAGTCCCAAGGAGCCAAGAGAAGGTTGGGTAGTTTTCAGAGTCTGTCCCACTTTCCAGTCTACATTTTTATAAGTGTTGAGAAGTATAATGCAGCATTCATAGAAGCAAAAACTCTGTTCATGGGGATCAGCAGAGGTTCAAACTACCAAAACAAATAAAATTTGGATACATCTCCATGTTAGATATTGTGTTTATTACCTTTTACTGTTTAGCATGTGTCAGAAGAAAGAAGTGAAAACCGTTATTTTTTTATCTGTGTACTTCAAATCAATGTGTGCCTTGCTCAGAGTCCTTAGATGAATAGCCATTCTCAATGATGATTTCCATTTAATGCCATATGTGTGACATTCTCTTCCCAATGTAACACTTCTTGGAGTTAGAAAGACTGCATAAGTGTTCTAAAAAGGAGTGGCATGTTTTTAGTTATTTAATGAGTTTGACTCTGCATCTTTTGTCAATGTGTATAGTAATGCTTATTAAAAAAAAAGAAAAGAAAGTCATGTTTCTATGAAACAATTGTTTTTCCTGTGCTGGTGTAGCTTTAGAAAACTTACTGTTCTAATTTGTTTTCATGTAGTCAGCTGAACATAAATATAACAGAATTTTATTATGAAAATTATGTTAAATTGTGTATATATTTATGCATACACTCACATTATATTCATGTGGGTATGTACAGATTAATTCAAAATTGTTCTATTACAAAAATATGACAGTATGCCTAAGGTAATGGTTTGACTGCTGGTCATTTAGCTTTGTTTTTTGTTTTTTTCCCAACAGTCAACACTTGAAGATGTAAGTACCTAAAGTAAATTGAGAAATGTATTGTATATGTTTCTTAAGTATGTTTGTAGTTTTTTTAAATTTTGTAAATATTTAGATTATAGCTATGTTTAGCATGTATTATAAATGAAAAATCCATAGGATATTGTTTAAAACAAACAGCTGTGAGGGCATGGATTCTGTTACCTTGCTTCAGTTGGATGCTGATGTGCTGTGTGTTTGTATTTACAAAGGGCTGTTAGGAGACACTCAGAGCTAATCACAAGTTCAACCCCTATGTATTATGACTGAAGATGAATTCTAGACTCCAAGAGACTCTGTAAAATATGTTCTGAGATTCAAGTGTTTACAGAGTCCTCAAACACCACAGAGTGATTCCCATTCCCAGAACCTAACAGGTGCTGAGTTTAGCTGTTTTGTTTTTCCCAGACTTTGCAAGGTGCTTTGCAAAGTCATTTCACAGATGCTAAGTCCTCTCTGAAGTAAAATCCATACTGCTGTAAGACACTCTGTGTGAAATAACTTTTTTTTTTTTTTAAGAATAGAAAAATAAAAATTAGGGTGTTTTTGGGTGTCTGTGATCCCATGGTGTATTTCCAACTGAGTGTAGCTCTTGTTTCCTTGCAAATTCTCATTGGATTGATTGCTTCCACCTTACACAAAGTTTTCTCTGAGTTTCCCCTTCCTCCCCTGGACACTGTTGCTGCTGTGTTGTTGTGTAATACCTCAGATAAGCATCTCATCACAAATTATGAATTGTTGGCAACATTTGAGAGTAGGAAATGGAAGCTGTGCTTAACTGGGTCTTTTCAAACAAACTGAAAATGTACAAAATTTAAAGATAAAATCATAATGGGGTCAGACCACTGATTAATGTAAATCTGTTTGCGGTTGCTGACGTAAATGGGAAAGTGCTGATTTACGTCATCAGAGAATGTGGCTGGCAAAATGAAAAGAAAATAAAGGAGTTGGGGAGGTAGTGATGCTGGTCTCTTAATGTAAGCACAAACTTTCACCCAAGACCACTTCGTTGTTAATATGTAACTGCTGTGCCAGAGGGGTCAGGCTATTCCAGACGCTGCATCACTGTGGTGCCCTCTACAAACATAATAGGAGAAGAACTATGTATTCTTTAATTAAATCCTGGACCAGGTCTTCTGCTGGGATGGTTTAGTTGAACTCCATATACTTCAAAGGAATTAAATTGATTTACTGTGGCTGAGTACTTGATCTTTTATTAAGGTCTACTCCTGTATTTTGAAGTTAGGTACCTTGCTTGACCACAAATAGCTTAACATTGATCAGACAGAAGTTATTCTAAACTCTACGAACAGAACAGTCAGATTAATTAGAAGAAAGGCATTTAGTATGAAAGTGGTGGGTCTTACTTTTCTTTTCTTTTTAAATCACAGTATAGTGTGATCTTTATAAAACATGCCTTCAGAGCATGCTTCCTTGCACTGATTTTTGTAATTTCACTTTGTCAAGTGTATTATTGCACTAACATATTCTCTTAATTTTTTTAATACAGAAGGTAAATTGATTTAAACAGACTTAGATAAATAATGAAAGTTTATATTTTGTTCTAGTTTAGGCCATGCTTAGGTAGAACAGACAAATATTTAGTTTCTGCCCAAGCTGGTCCCATGTTATGATCCCCTGCAGTTTGCTTGTTTAATAACAAGTCTAAACTTGTAAGGTGCAGAAGGCTGCCAGAAATAATAATGATCCTCAGAGAGCAATCCAAAAGACAAACTTCCAAGCTGATGCCTCAGTATCCATTATTGGCAGAAATACAATCCTTCAAATAATAAATGAGCTCGTAGCATCTGTCAGGTTATTGTTTTCTCCAAGGTCTGGTTACTAGGCTATGTTCAATCACTTGATGGCTTTCTGAGGAGCCTACACAAAAATTAATGGTTTTATCAGCCTGCAAGAACAACTAAGTAATAGGGCACACCTGGTACTATCCTTAAGGGCTGCTTTATGCTTAGTGAATGCTTTCTAGCCATCCCAGTAAGGTGTGGAGCATTGGAACCTGAGTGTTGTAGGCTGCATCAGAGAATTTAGTTGAATGGACTGTTTGGAGAGACTGTGGGAGAGCTGGAGCAGCATAAATGAGCATCAGGAATGGATATGGAATCAAATTTTTTTGCTATTTATGTAGTGGATATTTTATAGAGGATTATCCTGGCAACTTGCCAGCTACAAGGAAAGGTCTAAGGTCCTCCATGGTTCAGTAACTCCCATTTTGTGTGCAACCTGCGTTTGGAGCTTTAACATTAGGACCTGATGCTATGGAAGTAAATCAGAATTGTTTTAGCCTTCAGTAGTATAGTCTTTAGAAAATCACCTTCTTTCTTTTTTCTTCCTGTATTCTGAAGTTCTTGATTAGCTTGCTTACACTGAGAAAATAACCCTTTAATGGCTGACAGCAGCAATAGAAATGTTTTCAGATGTTGCAGTTTAAGGTGTATTTCCTTTTTTTTCCAATAAATTTTCATTTCAAATTTTGGTGACATAAGTGACCAGTTATGCTCTGAAGACTATGCTTCAAATGTTTCTGCAAGAATGGCTGTGCTCCTAAGTGATTTGTCAGTTCTCAAAAAATGTCTTTGTCTCCCCTAACGAGCTATATGATAACAACCTCTTACTCTCTTCCCAAGCCTGTAGTGGTAGGTGTGAATCTTTCATCTGATTCAGATCACACTGGAATTAACAGCAAGACTGCAACTTGCAGTTACCTTAGGCATTAGTGCACAGCTTATGTACAGTCTAGTACAGAATTTCTCTTTTTATGAAGCTAAAACAGACATGCATCTACAAAATAGATCTTAAGGAGTGAGTGCAAATGGCTTGTGAAAAGGGAAGGTCTCCAGCCATGCCAGGAGTCTGCTTCCTGTTCTGGTCTGCAAGCAATGCTGGCACAATGCAGTAGTAACATCTTCCTTGCTGTGTCTCCTCTTGTAGATGTCTCTGGCCAAAATATTCCTTTGCACTCAGCTTCAAATCACCATGCCCTTCTGGGACTGATTCCTTCTGTTTAGTCTTTTCAGTAATGTAGCTGTGCAAAGGCTGATTCTGCCTTTCTCCATCCAAGACCACTGTGGGCTTTTACGTCCTCTGAGTCAAAAAACAGATGTTTGAGAGGGCTACACAGCTCACAAGGGCCTTTGGAAAACAAAAGGTTGAAGTGAGTTGAATTCAGAATAAATATGTTTCTTTTTCAGCAGACATTGAAAACAGATTTTGTTCAACAGATTTACCTGTTGCTGTATTTTACTTGAAATGATTGTACGCTAAGGAGTGCCAGTATTGCTTTTGTTTTGTTGGTTCCTTTTCTCCTAAGTTTGCTATCTCACCTCCAGAATTTGTGCTTGGTGCAGAATTTGCTGTGTGACGTTCTTTGACTCATGGAGGAAGTCAGATTTGATTACTTTAATAATAATTTTTAGCCCATTTAGAATATCTACTAGGTTGAGCACCTTTCTTTTCAGTGTATGCAAGAGAAAGATCTGGAAAGCATTCCAGTCATTATTAAATGAGTTTGTGTGAAAATTCAAGCAAAGACTAAGAGCACTGGAGTTCAGACAATTTTCCACAAATTAAATGAGAAGTACTGGTTAAATTAGCCTGGAGTGTGATAAAACTGCAACATACCATGTCATTTGACTGCTTTACACAGTGACTGGAAAATTGCCAGTTAAAATAAACTTTGTACATCTATTTGAAAGCATGTATCTCTGATGCTGGCTATTTAATCCTTTAAGATTTTATGGTATTTTCTTTTTAGAAATGTAGCCAACTTGTCAATACATGTACTGTTACTTTTGAATGTTTGCATTGGTTTAACACCTTATTTTGATTTGCTAATGAAGAATTAAAAAAAAATCTTCCTAATGATTTTGGAATTTGGGGTTATCATTTTCTTTTTTTTTAACTTTCTGTTCAGAATAGCAGCATTAATGTTGATCTCAATGCAGTCTGTTCAAAAGAGTACAGGGGATAATGTTGGGAATTAAGTAACCTATGTGTTATTTTGAAGGCTAAAAATCTGCAGTTCACCTCACTTTTGAGTCATTGCTCTAAAATGAGCAAAGTATTCAGGAACCTTTATAAATTACTGATGGGTTTGGATTAAAGGTCTGTACAAGACCAAAAGTAGTTATTATAATAGCAGAGAGATCTAGCAATGGCATTTATTGTTAAAAAGAGAAGATAGTTAAATTGCCTGCACCATGGTTATAAGCAATAAAGACTAAGGCAGCAAGAACAGCATTTGGGAGTATTTCTTGGGTCTGTAGAACAACTAAAGATGTCCATACAATTCTGTCTTCTCAGTGCAATCCATGAGTTGTGCTATGGTGCACTGTGGTATGCTGTGCTGTGGTTGTTATTCATCACACACATAAACCTGCAGCAGTAATTATGTGTGCTATGTAGAAGATGAGGCTGGAATGGAATGGAATAAAATGCATGCTTTAAAGACATGCTGTCCTGCTTGCTGATGGTGGTCAGGGGTAAACTTTTTCTGACTGTGAAGACTGTGTAATTTCTAATTCTTCTTCTGTTCTTGCAGGTCAAGCCAGTTACTCACAGTAGGATCACCGTGTCAGCACGGTTTCGAAAGTCTCTCCAGGAGCCCTACACTATTTAGTAAGTAGAATTTTCACTTAGTGGATTGCCATTTCAGGGGCGGTGTATTCACTTCAGGGGAATTTTGTTTAAAATGCTCCTCCAAGTTATTTCACTTTGCTTTATTTCAGCCTGATTGCTAATGGAGACCTTATTAGTCCTGCAACGCGTCTCCTCATTCCCAGGAAAACACTGAATCACTGGGATCATATTCTTGAAATGGTTACAGGAAAAGTTACCCTCAGAAGTGGAGCTGTTCACAGGTATAAGGAAGCCAAATATTCGCGAGATACATTTTATATGCCTAGATATGTTTCTAAAACTTCATAGGTAGATATAATTGATTCTTCTTATTTTATGGGAAGTTTCACTGTAAGAAAATTAAAATACGTCAAAAACCCACAAAGTGGAAATACGCTGACTCCAAGTAACCTTCAGGTTTCATTTCAACTGCGATTGAAAAACAGAATAACCGCAAATTGCTTAAACTGTTATTTTTAAATTAAATAATTTAATTAGCAGGCCTGTAATAATACAATAATAATGCAATACACTTAGTACTAATATTAAGTTACATGTCAAAATAAATGAAGTTGGTGAAGATGTTGGAGATACATTCTCACAAGCAATTTCAAGGAGA
The DNA here is from genome assembly GCA_013397375.1 of Toxostoma redivivum. Lineage (NCBI taxonomy): Eukaryota > Metazoa > Chordata > Aves > Passeriformes > Mimidae > Toxostoma > Toxostoma redivivum. The sequence goes on from VXBI01002485.1 coordinate 214,825, forward strand.
GTATTATAGATTCTTTGGGGTTTGTATACCTGGCCAAGACTAGGATGTGGTTTATATTTGGCCCTCCGCCTCTTAATAAAAGCCAAGGCCAAAGTTTTAGTTGGGGTTTGCCAGTTCTAGTATCTCAGTTGGTCTGACTTGTTGAGGTATCCAAGGAATAGGTGGTGACCTCTTGAGTAGGTAGGTTTCAGTCCCTTAAAGCTTTTACAACGTAAAATAAGTTACCTGAAATGGCATTTGGTAGTTGTTACAAGTTTTAGAGCAAAATGATAGATGTGATGTCTGTGAGAAACATTGCAGTGTAGTTGGGCTGTCAAGTTGTGCAAGCAAATTACCAACATTCCAGTGTTGCCCCATGCAGAGCATATTACAGAAATCTCTTCATCAGGTGGGAAAGGACCTTTTGTGGAAAGTCATTCTTCACAGCCTATGCAATGTCTGAGGCTCAGCCTGCAAAATCTTTCTCAAAACAGTGAAGATAAGGTAGTTTTTTAGTTCTTCTGCTTGCTTTCCTGTTTGATAAGGGTGAGAGAAGATTAAGGTAATGCTGTTGAATGTTAGCTCTTGTCCAGTTTTTCCTCTCAGCCACTTCTTTGCTCCTATTAGCTGGCTGGCTACTTAGGACTTTCACTTGCAGTAAAGTAAGCCTGCATTTGTTTAAGCTTTCTGGATGTGTTCCTCAGCTAGTGTAATTCAGAAGTGAACAAAGCGAGAAAAGACATTTACAACATACCAATTCTTTCTGCTCTCAGGTTGGCTGGCAATTTAAAAATCTTTCACATTTTATTCTCATTACTTGGTGTCACTCTGGTGAAACTGAATGTTGTACATGAAAGCATTCAATATATAACTAAGATTCCTTTTGAGACTTCCCTTCAGTGCTCATCTTTAATCCTTCAAAAATAAAATAATGTACATGACATTTTTAATTATTTAATGTTTTCCCCTTGATGGTTTTCTATTAACCCAGTTTTCATTTTCTTTTCCGTAAAATATTAGAAATACATATTGAATCCATTAGTAAAGTGATTGTATTTCTTTAACTTACACATTACTTGCTGGGGTTTACTGCAACTATGTTAGCATTAGGGGAGATCTGGCAAGACCACTGATGCTGGGAAGATATAGTTTCTCATTAAAGAAGGATAAGTGGACTTACAAGAACCTGCATTATGTACATGGCAGCTTTTTATTTTCCATGTTATTAAAAGACTTAAAAAGCTACCAAGTCTTACAGTTTCACATGGGGCTTTTTAAAAAGAAATTATTGATCACCCTGATTAGAATAGGGATGCAAGCAAGAAATATGAGAGGGGAGATGATGGGAAAGCAGGTTTTCTGCTTGCCAGATTGTTGATGGGGATGGGGTGCAGCAACCTGATGGGCAGGTACTGGGTGCATCAGCAGCTGGGAATTTGGCAATATTGTCCCAGAAATGGTGTCTTTCCTGTCTCCCTTTGTCAGCCTGTATGCTTCCTTTCTTTTGGCTGTCACCTTTTAGCTTGGATTCAGGAGGGAAAATTGAAATCCACTGACATCTCACAGTGCAAACCTAGGTCATCCTCAGAAGTGACCACAGGGACATTTTTTTACGTAATACAAGCCAGAGAGAACCCAGCTGGTCTGTGAATGGTTGTGGCAAAGTGGGTAGGTGAAAATTGTGGCATCAAAATTCAGAAATTGTAAAAAAGTAGCTTCAGAAATTAGTGTCACATAACTTGTGTGTGCTTGTTAAGTCAATTTAGTTAGTTAATTGTTTGAAAATCCATTTTTTAAAAATGCATTTTTGATTTCACTTTCATCTTCAGAGGATGATTATGTTTGATCCCGCTATTGTGATTACTATTTTCAGGGTGAAAAATACAATTAAATATTGACAGGTAATCTGTAACATCTTTTTGACTTACATTAAACAAACAACTTCTGTGCTTTAAATACAACATTAAAGCACAAGGAAAATGAAAGATCAGGAACAAAAAAACCCCAGTTACTTTGTATGTACCCCTTTATATCTGCAGCCCCATACAAATATATAAACAATTCTTAAGCTGTGGTACACTGATTTGCTGGTTTTTCCCCCGAGTTCCCAAAGCGAAGTGCAATCTAGCAGAACACAGTGAGATTAATTCAGAAATAGGCTTCCTGCCGATTTTCTGATAGCTTATTTTATTTTCATTGTGTGTAACTGATGTTGACTCTGTGGTAGTGAAACATAAATTGTTCTTTGAATTGCTGGCATGCCTGTGGAATGTTTGCACTATGAAATAAATATGAGTATACAAACGAGGTTAGCATACCTCTTCTCAAAGAAGCAGCAATGTGATCTAGATTTAAAATAGCTGCAATTTCACCTTTCAAAATTTTCAGTCTTTGCACTCAGGAAGGTATTCCCATGTGGCAAAGACACACAGAAAATTAGGGTACTTTCATGAGGATAATACAAGAAAGATGTGGACATGCTGGAACAAGTGTAGTAAAAGGCCACAGAGAGGAAGGGCTTGAAGATATTTGTTATGTGAAGAGAGCTGGGACTCTGCAGCCTGAGGAAGAGAAGGCTCCGGGGGATCTTTTAAATGTGTGTATAAACCTGGTGGGAATGAGTGAAGAAGACAGAGCCAGGTTCTTCTCAGTGGTGCACAGTGATAAGAAAAGAGGCATTGGGCACAAAATGAAATACAGGAAATTTCGCTTGAACAGAAGAAAAAAGAAGTTTACAGTAATGGTCATCATACACTGGAACATGCTGCCCAGAGAGGCAGTGGAATTTCCATCCTTGCAGGTGTTCAAAACATACCTAGAGACAGTCCTGAACAACCTACTCTAGTTGCTCTTGCTCTGCAAGGCATGATTGGACTAAGTGGTCGCTAGAGATCTTGTTCAACCTCAGATATTCTATGATTCTGAGTTCAGTAAAGTGCATGATTTTTTTTTTCTGTGTTTATTCAAGGTTATACCGTCATATGTATCAATTTTAAAAGCTCCTTCTCTATTAAACTGAAAATCTTTGCACGTTATTAGTCAAGGGTGTACTCAAGGTAGCCTCTTGGTATTCTTCCCCAAATGTTCATTGTATGGTTGTGTATATATTTTTATATCTCCTTGCATTGTGTTGAAATTTATGACTATAAATTAATACACAGTATAGCTCCTGTAGAAGGCTTCTAGAAAGGCAGTTAGATAGCCATCCAACATTTCTGCATTTAAGACTTAAATGAAAGTTGTTATTGTTGACTTTTAAATTAAATATAAATATTGTGTTTCCAATATGCTTTGTAGGAAAGAACTAATTTATTATTGAATGTTCCCTCCTTATTCACTGTTTAGATCATGCTAAAATAAAATCACAAACTTGACAAGGAAGTAGATTGCCCCCAGCAGTCCATGATGCATTTCTTTCTTCTCAAAAATAAGTCATTATGGTAGAAATCCACCTGGTGTAATAGACATAATCATTATTGGTAGGTGCCCAAGATACATGGCTTCTTGTTTTCATGTAGTATTGTATTTCCTCTTATTCCCACTAGGTTCCTACCCAGTATGACAGTATAAATGCAATATTATTGGTGTGGTCTGTGTTGGGTGGACAGGACATTTTCAGCCATGAATGCCCTGTTCTTCCCAAGTTACTGCATAGCTCCCTAAGCACAGATGGAATATGGAACTTGGTAGGAAAGGGGGTCAGGAACTCATGGCATAGATTCCTTCCAAGGTAACAGGGAAAAGGTATTGAAGACCTTAAAGCATAAAGCCATTTATTTCTTTCTAGAAATTGAGAATATTTCATATTATAGCACTTCATACTTTGTTAGTTTTATATAAACTGTGGTTCAAGTAGTTACTTTTCTGGTTTTCTGTGGTGGTTTGTTGTCTGTGTTTTAGATTTTTTGGTTGGTTGGGTTTTTTTAAAATATAGTTACTGATCATTGTATGGTGTCCACTGTACTTTATTGGGTTTTATATCTGGAAATTCAAATTATATTTAGTGAGTTTAGATTAACATAGCTTTCAGTGCTCTTAATGCACCTCACTGAATGTCAAGGTTTATTATAATAAACATTTTCATATTTTTCAGACTCTACACTGTAGATGGAAAGCTTGTTCAGAATGGGTCAGACTTGGAGAATGGGCAAATTTATGTCGCAGTGGGTAGAGAAAAGTTTAAGAAATTGCCGTATGGTGATCTGCTGTCCAAATCTACAACAAGAAGGCCACAGGGGTAAGTTCTAAAGTTGTGTGATACACTTTTTCTGTGTTCGTGTGTGTCAATTTATTTACAAAGTGCCACCAGTAAAGTACAAAATTATAATGCCAAGAATGATGCATGGGTTAGTATGGATGTAAAACTTCATTGGCAGCTTCTGAGAAAGTTGAGATAAAAATAACAAAAGCAAAAATGGAAATTCAGAAGACCAATTAATCTCATAAGCATCCCCTTGATCATGCATCACAAAATTAGCATCAGAGAAAAATTAATCCAAGTCAAAGTAATCCTATTTTTTTTCCTTGGGATACAAATGTGTACTGCTGAATGAGATTAGGCTTAGGTATACACTTGATTAGTAATGTTTTGTAAAATATGTTGTCCCTTAAGATTATTTTATGTTTGGGTCTATATTTTGTAGGCTATAGCAATCACATAATAGAGTCCTAAACTGGGTGTCTGTAAGGAGAAACTTCTGCTTTTTATACCTTTGGAAAACATGAAAATTTGTTACCATTACATTGAAATAGATGGAAAGAAATTGAAATTGTAAGGAGCATTCACATAGTAATTCACTGGATGCTGCTTTGCAAGGTTTTGGTATATAAAGTATGCATTGCAGGATAATGCATTTGTTTGAATAAGTTAATGGTTATGCATTTAAACATAGTCTAATAAACAGAATAAGTGATGCTTAGTGAAAACACACAGTGAAAAAAACAATTGCCTCTGTTGTCATAGCCATCTTGGTGTTATCTGCCTTGATTATAGATAGATAGTGTCTGTGCCAGTGACAGTGTATACAATTCTAATATATGGCTTATTTCTGCAGTTCCAAAACCTCTATACTACCTCCAATTGTGGGATCTCGAAAGTCTAAAGGCAGTGTAAGTATTAAATTTCCAATTCAGCTAAATTCTGGCAGATGGAAAGTCCCTGTCCTTTGGGTTTTAATTAAATCTAAAGAGAAAAAAATCCACAGCCACCTGGTGGCATGCTTACTAAAACCTGATGAATCTGTAGCTATTTGCAGTGTCAATTAGGCAGAAGAAATCTGAGAAAATATTCTTGTGATAAGGGATGCTTTGTTTTTGATAAAAGCTTCCATAACAAAGATCAGCTGCTGGCTTGAGATCTTTCCTATAAACCTGGTCATATATATTTATGTATTTATTCAAATTATATACCTAAAGGAAAAACACAGGACCTTTTACAAAACATTTTGCAGAAAATTATGTTTCTGAACGCTGAGTCTGAAAATGACCCTAAACCGGTTTGCAATCTGATATGTTTTATTCTAGGTAACCAATACATACAGAGCTTGATCCTTCACTGCTCTGTATCCTATATAGCTATTTATACGTGTACAAAATGAGTCATGGAACCATTAAGGTTGGAAAAGATCCCCAGGGTCACTGAGTTCAATCTCTGACCTATCACCACCATGTCAAGTAAACCATAGCACAAAGTGCCATGTCCAGTTGTTTTTTAAAGACTTCCAGGAATGGTGACTCCACCACTTCCCTGGGCAACCTGTTCCAATGCTTAATCACCATTTCAGTGAAGGAACTCTTCCTCATGTCCAACTTGAACTGCCCAGGCATAGCTTGAGGCCCTTTCCTCTTGCCCTGTTGCTTGTTGACTGGGAGAAGAGCCTAACTCCACCTTGCTACAAGAGTCCTCTGTGGATTTAATTTCAGTGCCAGAAACAGAATATAAGTATCTGCTTTCACCAGTTCTCCACAAGTGCAGTTTACTGTACAAGACAGCAGGGAATCACACTCACAGTCTGTCATTATGATTGTGGTAGTTGATCATGTCCATTCACATGTTTTGTTTACAAAACAAAACAAGTGTCTGGAGCCACTAAAAAGAAGTAAGCAATAAAATATACAAGTTTCTGTTCCATTCTATTGAATATGTTACTGCCCCATGAAGACTTGTCATTCTCCTCCGGCTTCCCTTGACATTTAGAATAATGCCCAGGTCTCATTTACACAGTGATTTATTAACAAGCCATACATGTTATATCTTGTGACTGTCCACACATATGGATGAGAGATAGCTGCATATAATATACATGCATGCATGGATTCATCTAGCCATTCTTTTCATTAAATAAAACATTATTTTCTTATAATAAAAATGGGATTTTTCTCCTGGAAGCTGTTGAGAATTTAATTGGTCAGATCATACAGTAAGTTGATAAAATAGTTATACTTCTCTGGATAGTTTAAGATAGCACTTAAATATAGTAATTGTAAATTATTATTCTTCTTTAGCACCCAATAGTAGTCCTTAGTGAAATTTTTAAAACAAGCTTTTTAAATTTGCATCACTGATAATTATTTCTTCTTATTTTCAGGGAAATGATCGACAATCTAAATCTACCATTGGATCCAGTGACCAGGGAGAAAATAGTTCCTCACCTCAGCTTCCCAAAAGGAAAGACAAAAAAAGCCAGAATCCAGAGAATTCTGTGTCCGGGCAACACTTTTCTAACCGCTCTACAAAAGTAAAACAGATGGTAAAAGCTTCCACAGGAGTCCTTCAAGATAATGGTCAGTACTGAGATAAACACTATTGTAGCATAGTGGCTTTTGGTCTTCAGTTAAACCAGTGAAACAGTAGAATGACACGCTTGAATAGTTGTTGAATTGCTGAAGTTCTTTCTGCTTAGGAAATGCACCTGTGCATAGCCACTACATTCCTGGCTTCATTTACGGAGCACAGGCGGCGGTGTATGATTTTTAGTGTACCTTGGAAGTTAAGCTTATATGGTTCTATCTTTATGCTTTTGGTAAAGGAAAATAAAAAATGTATTTTGACCATTTTCCCACTGGTCTGCCCTGCAGTAAGGTGAGGAAAAGGAGCTGGTGTTATCAAAGGACCGCTCGCTGTCCCTGAGGATCCCTGATTACCTGCCTGGCTCTGTGTAACAAAACAGCTAGACCCTGGAGGAGGAACACAGACAGAAATTCCAGTTAGCTGGTAGCTGCTGACACTAATCCTACAGCAGAGCTGCTGGAGACCCTTTCAGAATTTGCCCCTCTCTTTGCTGTGACGCCAGTGGCAGCAGTTTTCAAATTTAAGCATAAACATTCTCTTTGAGAAACCTTTTCACTTATCCTATTGTGTGATAGTCCCTTTCCCCCCATTTTTAAAAGGAGATAATATAGATATATATGTGTATAGCCATATTGGATAGATAGACATATATAGACATGATAAGGATGAGAGGAAATGGCCCTGTATGTAATGCTGTTGCTGCTCCACCTGCTGACAGCAGTGGTTGGAAAGTCACTAAGTTTATTGAAGAAGTGACTGCTTGCTTCTCACTTCAGCTTTCCCATGCTTTGTGAGTCTTGTGTAACTCAGAGAAGCTGTTCAAGGCAGCAAATTGTCTGGTTTGAGCTCAAGTGCATTTTCAGAGAAGCTCTTAGTTCTTTCTGTGATCCTTGATTTTACCTCCACATATAAAGACCTGTTAGTAAAAGTGGGCTTGGGCAGTTGTAGCAAGTGCAGTTCAATCTCTTCTCCCAGGTAAGAAGTAACAGGATGAGAGGAAATGGCCTCAAATTGCACCAGGGGAAGCATAGATTGGATATTAGGAAAAATTTCTTCACAGAGGGTTGTAAAACATTTAACCTGCTGTCCAGGGAGATGTTAGAGCCATCATCCCTGAAAATATTCAAAAAAGTATGGATATGGCACTTGAAGACAAGGTTTAATGGTGAACAGGGTGGTGGTGCTGGGTTGGCAGTTGGACTTGATGATCTTAAAGGTCTTTTCCAATCTTAACTCTTAAGAGTTTTCTAACTCTTGAGAAACTAAAGTCTTTTCATTCACTTCTGACTCACTTAGTGGAGTGTGGGAGCTCCACTGTAGTCAGAACTTAGGTAACCTGTAGTAAAGTAGATAAAAGAAAAGATACTACAATGACTCCAAGTGGTCACCTCCTGCAAGGCTGTTTTCTTTTGTGCATTCTGTTCAGCTCACACCTCAAGATGGAGTGACCTGAAGCATAGGCCAGGCAGGTTGTAAGAGCTGTGAGCTGTGCTCCTGTGTGAGGATCCTCTTGCCCAGCCAACCCTCATTGTCAAAGACTGCCCTTGATAGAAAGCCAGCACTTGAGAAGTCCACATTATAGCATGCATGGTCCTTGTCATTTACCACTCTCATATAACACAGAGGATAACCTTTCGTCCTATCCAGATGCATGAGGTGTAAAGTAGTTTTTCAACGAATCATCAACACATTCCACCATCCTGTTTGCTTGGGGATAATAAGGTTAATAATTTCATAATAATATGAAAAATTCCTTTGAACCCTCTTTTCTGTCCCAGTGCTGTGGCATTATGCTGGTCAAGAGTGATCCATTGTCACTTTCTGTGTAATCTGGAACAGGAAGACTGGAAAAGCAGTTATAGAGTCCTGAAATAGTAGCTTTGGCATTGGCATACCTGCCTTAAGTGACAGCCAACAGCCCAAATACCACTTCCATTCCTGTCAGTACATGCTTAAAACCATTATATGTTGAATAAATGTTCTCTTCAGAAAACTTACTTGGAGTTTTTGTGGGCCTGAATGACCAAATATTTCCTCAGGCAATTGCCAAACTTCTCCTTTAAAGATACTGTATCCTAAAGTATTTTCTTCATGATCCATGATTGCAAGGATGTGCGAGATCCATTGTCTTTCCCCATGTAAACATAAACAGACTTTGGCAGTATAACATGAATTACTTTGTCCATTAAATTCTTGTACATGGGCCCTATTTCTTTTAAAGCTTATGTCTAATTTCTCAGCATCCATTGGGGTGTTTTAGTGAAATTTGAGCTCCTCTTATCAATCCCATATTTCAAAGGATGTTTTCTAGATCCTGCTGGTAAGTAAATATGGGGCTTGTCCTTTATCAGCCCATTGATAGATCACAATGCACCAGGCAACAAAGCCTAAAGTTTTCCCAGCATTTAGTGAGGTTTTTTCTTCTGTCTCTCTTCCTCTCCTCAAAGAGTTGAGGATATGTTTTTTTCTGTGAAAGCTTTTTATTTTTCATGTTTCCCCTTTGCACTGTTTCCACTAAGCGTTTTCTTGTTGTTGCCTGAGAGCTGCATGGGGAATACCTAAAGCTACCGCCGTCCTCCACAGCTTATTTTGCTTCAGGGATGTTTTGATCCTTCTTTTATCTCAGGCAGGGTATGTTTATAAGCCCTCACCTGGCACTCAGGAAGTCTCTGCACTTCAATTTTTGGGCATCTCTCAAAGGCCCAAGTTTGTTCTCTGGAGTGAGCTTCCCAGCCCATTTCCCTTGCATGGTTTACTGTGTTATGAAAGAGTCTTGCCCAAGAGGATAGGTTGTCTTGGGAATCTTGTAATACTTCATTATGTATTACATCTCCTCTCATTTTGTCTTGTCACCTTATGTAATGAAAACATTTTTAATGTTATCAGAACTTCTTTCAATAGAGGTCTTAACATATTAGGATCAACTTCTGGGGTGATTGGGATATATCCATTTAAGTGTCTGTACATTGCCTTGTAACAGTGGTGAATATTTCATAAGATAGCCAAAATTGGTATGGATGCTGGTCCTGCTCTTTCCATAACCTCTGTTCCTTTTGCCCAGTATGCAGCCCTGCTGATTATTGAATGGGGTTGATTGATAGGCTCAGGTCCTAGGTTTAATAGGACTCCTGGCCCCCAGTATCCATCAGCTTCACTTCCATCCAGCAATATTCTTTATGCTCCTGAGAGACTCACTCTCAACAAATGCTCAGTCTCTGACTCCCCTGGTTTTCATCCATGTTTTTCCTATATGTTTGCCACTTGCAGGGGGTTCCAGGTAGTAGTTCTGACCATGGGTTTTGGTTTTTTGGTTTTTTTTACCTCCTTGAGGTCCTTTAAACTTCTTCATTATAGGTATCATTTTTAATTCTAGAATCACTTCCTTTCTAGAAGAGGAGCTAGAGGCTCAACTGTTTCATTGGAGTCCCATTCTCCCTCATCAGCATTTTCATCAGGGTTTTCCAAGTAGCACCATTTCAATCCTCAGGTGATACTATTAATTTTTGGGTTTTTCTAACAGCTAGGGGATTGGTAAGTTTTAGTATAAATTCTAATTTTTTTTCCCCAAAGTTTTTTGCTTTCCATTGGATTCCTTTAACTGTTGTTTTACCTGGTCATTTTGATACCATAAAGACAATTTTTCTTTCCTTGATTTACTATCTCAGATGCTTAGTTTATTTCATAATTTGTACACTTTATTGCCATGCAGCGTTTAAGCATAATCTGCACAGCTGTAGTATGCTTAGTATTAAAATGATGGAAGTGTGTTGAGAACTCAACAGAGCAAAGAATATTGGTTTTTTTTTTGCATTTTAAGCATTCATTACAAGTTAATGTGAATGCTGTGCTACAACACAGCATTCTTGTGGAACAAGAATCTTTAATTTAGTTAAAAGGAAAGAAAGCCAGCAGGAAGGAAAGCCAACAGGCAAACTGGACAAATCTTGTTAAAAATCAAAGAGCTGTTTCATTTTTAACAAAAAAACCTCAATTGAAATTAATTTTTAAGGATACTGGGCCTCTGGGTTTCAGAATACAAATAAGTGGGCATGGCTTCCTCTGGCAGCGAGACATGCTGTGTGCATACTTGTACTTATCCTGTGCCTATATGCTTTGTTTACCTGTCTGCTGAGGACCTGTCATGCTTCCCTTTGGGTTTAGAAGAAACTTCTGCTGCTGGGACAGTATGTTGGGATCCAAAGGACAGGCAAAGGGTGCATTCCCTTTTCTGAGGGCACTGCTTCACCTCTTGTTTTCAGTACTTCTTCATACACTGAAGAGCTGCATTAACATCCAGTCCAACTTGAAAGGGCAGAATACAGGCTGTGCAAGCTCTTCTGCTTCTCCTAATGTGTGTGCTTTTACTGCTCTGAAAAGTCTCCCAGTCAGCAGAGAATCTCCCTTGCTCTGTCCTGGTTTGTCACCTCGTCTCTGGGTGAGATGGACCTGTGCAGTGGGTTGTGTGATAGTGGGGCTGCTGATGAAAATTCCTTAAAAGTTGGTAATTAGTTTGGTTTATTCTCTCAGCTGACGGTGAAATTAGAAATCTAGTTTAGACTGGGTGCTGAAGTACTGGAGGTATGAAGTAGGTATGTAATTGCTGCCTTGAATGATGACATTTTCAGGTTCATTTTAGAGTGAGGAGTCTTATTCTGAAATGGAGATTTAATGGAAAACTAGAAGCCAGCTCCAGGAACACAGTGATAATGATGGCTCCCAAGTACGGTTTTGCTCAGTACAGCTCCACTGTCTATTCTGAAGGCTCATTGCAGTTCCTAAACTGGCTTTGCAGTTTTATTCCAAAATAGTCCTTCAAATTCAAAGGCTTTGGATTGAGTAAGGGAAGCATTTATCACTATCTTAATAATTTTATTTAATTTAAATTATATTTTTTTTTCTGATGGACAGTGAAAAAGACTTTTGGTATTTTAGCTGGATGCATGTGGCTGTCACTGATAAGTGATTAATTAACTTTAATCTGAAACGAATAAATTGCATGGTGAGTTTACACATGCATATTTTAGAGTGCATGGAAATAGAAAAAAAGAAAATATTAATTGTAGCAAATGTATCCTGTATTTTTTGCTGTCCTTTTCACTGCCAGTTTAGCATTGAATAGAACCTTCTCTTGAGTGCTAAACTATTTGAAAGTGATTGTTTCCTGGGTCTTAACAATTATGCACATCGTGTATTTAAGGCTTAACCAAATCTTCCAACTGAGTTTAGTTGGGCTAGCTGTGTATTTACTTTAAATTTATTTTTTTAATACACTGAGAATTTCACCAGCCTGTCATTTATATTACAACTGATCCATGTCATAATCCTCTTAAATCAAGATGATTAAAGAATTTCTCAGAGTTGAAAGCTCTTTGTGCAAGATTTAAATTCACCACTTCTCAGGGCATATCCATTAGATTGTGAGCTTGCCTTGGTGTTTGTAACCTATAAGGCACACTATTAATGCTATTATCAGGCTTCCACTGCACTCATAGAAGCCTTAATAACATTGAATATATTGTGTGCAACAGTAATTGCAACTGGAAATGTGAGCTTCAGAGCTTAGACTACTGCATCTGGTTTAGCAGAATTTGAGTTTATGAAGGTAACACCAAAGGTACGTTTAATTATCAGCAGCTTGGTTTGAGGTTTAAAAAGAAAAAAAGACAGCAAACCACTAAAAAAACCCTGCAGTCTATTAATTTTTTGGTTTGTGCCACATCCTTAAAAGAGTATGTGTAGGAAGTTGATCAGGAAAGTAGAAAATTCAGAAGTGTAGCAGAACATTCTTGGAGGGCAGAATCCTCATTTAAAGCCTATTCCTTTCAAATACATTAGTTTAATTGTGGTCACATGGCTTGTGAAGTAACTCCCTACATAAACTATAAAAGCTCTAGAGTGAATAGACTATGAAGATTGAGTTTTTGCTGTGATTGTAGAAATCATAGAGTGGAGATGGGCTGAGCCACTGCACAGTTTTTCAGATCTATTTTTCAGTATTATGAGGTCTTAGAAGTTAGTAGTCATTTCAATTTCCTGGTTTTGTCACTGGCTTAAAAAAAAAAAAAGAAAGAAAAAAAACAATCCTTATTTATAAGGAAAGCTGCACAGAACCCCAGGTATTGCAGTCCCGTTCTGAATTGGTTTCAGTAAAATTATGAACTTGCCAAAGAGTACTAACCTGGGTTGCTGAATATCCACTCTGCATTGTGAGCTAAAACTGTTGTCTGTGTTTTTCTGCTGACAGCTTTTAAGATCAAAAACCTATCTACCATTAAAATACAGACCATATCACTTCTGTAACGTCAAAGCAGGTAAAAAGGCTGCTGAAGAAAAAGAGTTTCTCATTTGCAGAGATTTTTACAAGACCTGTTGGCTTATTCCTTGCATAGTAGGAGACAAACCTTTCTCCTGCAAGAAATGAGAACACTTTTTGCTGTAGGTGTGTATTTGATACAGTGCTGAGTCATGGTATCCAGAGTGTTCTAATGCCAGGGGGGATCTAAGATGATGATAAATCTTGGAGCCACTTTATTCAAACACCCAATACTTAGCAAAATTTTATATGGGAAAATGTATACTTATCAGCAGGAAAGCATGCTGCTTAATTTCTACTAGGAGGGTGTAAAAGTTTGGAATGATGGGACCAGGGCAGACATTTCAGCGCTTTTGCATTTGTTTTGTGATAGTTTAGCCCTTAGCACACTACTGTACTCAAGAGAAGGCCGAATTATGGAACAGGCATGGAATTAAAAAAGATGTGGCTGAATGAGAAATGGTTTCTTGATTTCAGAATGCAAATGACTTAAATGATCTGTGATTTAAAGCAATTAATAAATTGGATGCTTAGAAACAGGAAGAATAAATGAGATGAGGGATGAAAGCAGGGAGAGGGAAGAAAATTATGTATTATGTATTATTGTATTATGACACTCATTCCTTTATTTTTTGTAGCTGTTGATGTATAAAGATGAATGAGCTATTGCAGCTTTTCCTTTGCTCCAGCATTATTATATTTCCTGTCAGTAAGGGAGAGTGCTGCACACAAGGGCAACCTCTAGAAGCACCTTTTGCAGTTTCTGTTGAGGTAATCAGATGCCAGCATTCTCCGATAGCATCAAATTGTATTATGAATTTAAAAATACAAAACTTTCAAAAGAAAGGAAGCAATTGCTTAAAAGCTTGAGGCTGCAATAGTAGTAAGGGAAGAAAAACAAGTATTTTTCAATATTCTCAACAGTTTCATATGTATATTGCTAGCAGGTTCTTTTCAATTCCATTGCTTTTTGATGACAGGAGTCACAGGCATGAATACACATGCAAAGCTATCATGTTTGTTAGAAACAGGCTTTGTACAACAGTGATACTTTTAAATTAAATAAACCCCAAAACACATGCAAAACAAAAAAAATAAAATTATGTTGTGTGCAGGCATAAACAGATGTCCTCCTTTTTCCTCATAGCAAACTATTCCATTTATGAGTAACTTTTTTCTTTTTTACATTGTTTTTAATTTTACTTACTGTTTTTTTATGAGGCAGCCTCTCTTGTAAGTCACATTAATTTTTTTTATAGTCACGTTAGCTTCCTTCCTTACATCTAGGGCTTGCAGTTAGTAAATGCCTCAGATTTCTCAAATATTTAGGGCAGACTATTATTACAATGACTTGTAAAATTTCTACTACTAAACTTCAATCAGATTAAAATTTGAAATGCATTAGTATCACTATAATTCTGTAATTTTCGGTGCAATAAATGTTTTACAGTTAATGGTGTTTAGGAAGGAAGCTTATATAAAATTAATTTATTCCTGTGCTTAATTATTTTAAAAGTACAGATTTCTTATGAGTTAGTTTCATGCATAATTTAATTAGTATTTAATAAAGTCATATAACCTTGTTTATCAAAGTGTAGAAAAAGAAATCCAGCTGAAATACTGAATGGCATCAAACAGAAAACGATCTTTGCATTTTAGCCAGGACTTGCTTGGTTATACATGCACCAATTCGTGATTTCTTTCTCTACATACTGAACTGAACAGCGCACAATACACTGAACACTTCTGTGTTGAGACAACTACTAAAACGTGACCAGTGAAATGCTGCTCGTCAAAACCTTTTGGGCATTTATAAATTTGCTCTTGCTGGTAACTTATCTGTTCTGTACCTATTAGGAGATTAGGAAGTAAAATGATCTAGAAAATCTCTAGAAAATTCTGAATGGGCACCAGAATCCCCTTCACACAAATGAATTACCCAGGGCTGCAAAGCCAGCAAGAGCTGGCATGAGTAAGGGCCAGGACAGAGTAGGTAGCTCTCAAAATGAAGATCTTTGACTTTCAAGAGTCATGGTGTGAATCATTAAGAAGTCTTAAAATTGTCTTATATTGAATTGGTTTTATCTGTCCATATGCAACAAAGTCACAGAGCTGAAAAACTCTGCAGGAATGCAATACCATCTTCTATCTTTGGTGAAAGCAGCTGAGTACTGAGCTGCTTGCTTTATGAGATAGACCATGGCCAAGTAGAAAATCAGAAACCCCTCAGAAACCTCACCCCTTGTTTACCAGTCATTATCCTTTCCAAGGTTCTCATCTAAACCTGACCATAGTGCCTTTCTCTCACCCATAGCCTCTGGACCTGATGACCAAAGACTAAGTGTTCTGGGATCATCCTGTTCATGTAATTTCACTGCCTTTTTCAGCTGAAAATTTCTCTTACTCTTACTAGTTGTGTGTTTTCATTGCTCCTAGCTGTAGAGGTTGGCCATAAAGTATATGCCAGTGATTCAACACCTGTATCATTTGGATATACTTGGGGCAGGTTGAGTTGAGGCAGTAGTTACCTTTCCTTGGCAGGGCTGTTACAAGCTCCAAATGTTCTCTTACCTGGTAGCCCTGATAAGGCTTCAGGGAATTCAGAGCTTTAAGCCATCTGGATTCTCCGGAGATTTCATCACTTTTTCTCTCTGTGGGGTTACGGAGCTGGAGAAGAGGCAGGAGAAAACACAACTCGTGAAGAAACTTCATAGGAAAGCAGTTATGGTTCTAATTTTCTTTCCTCTCTTCAGCCTGAAAACAAAAAACCCTGTAAAAACTCTTTCCACTTTCCAGAGTCTTAATAAGTATTGCTTGTTGGAGAAATAAATATGAACAAAATATCAGTAAAAATACTTGCCTGAAAACAAAGAGCATTTTTTCATTGCTGGTTTTTTTTTGCTGCACTTCTGTGTATGTGGTAACATTGGAACATAGACATTCAATTGCTGGTAGTAGTCCAACAGCATTCCTCTTTGCAGGCTTTCCTGAAGGAAGATTCCTTTAGGAAGCTTAAATTGGCTTGGGTACCTGCTGACTTGTTTTTTTAACCCCTCTCATTCTTTTAAGCTTCTACTCTTCTAGTCCCTAAAAGCTGTTTTTCTGCCTTCCAGTAAGTGCATTGGACCCCATTGCTTCCCTTTTCTTCCCACCAGTATTTCCTTATCTTTCTGTTTACTCTCTCAGTTCCTCATTCCACATATCTTTTCTAACATCACTGTGCCTTCATCATCTCCCTCAGTGTCCATATCCTCCAGCCTCTGCATATTCTCCCTTTCCACCTGGCTGCTCCTTTTGAATGATTTGTTATTTGCCCTTCTGCAGGTTCTTCTTCTCCCTTTTTACCTAAATTGCTGAACATGACCATGCTTTAAAATAATCAGAAATAAGAGGAAATGTTTAGGTTACTTAACTCTCTCTGTTTAGGGAATAAAAAATAGTGCTGATTTTTTGCTGAAGGTAGTCAATTGTCATGCAGTGACTGGCAAAACTTGAAAAACTCCAGTATCTTCTTTGTATCTGGACACCATGGAAAAATATCCTCACAGAAGATCATGAAACTTTCAATAATATATTGCTTGGCCTCTTGACAAAAGCTGCATTTGCTGTGGCATGGAGAACTGAGAACCTGAAATGCTCTGTTTATACTTATCAACAAAGCTGTAGGGAGACATACCTTCCTTTATTACCCCTTTTCAGAGCTCTTCTGCCCCAGTGTTGCCATGGCCCTGTCTGTGATCAGTTCTCAGGCAGTTTGAGGCACAAGAAAGTCAGAGCTGATTCACAAAAGAGGAACATGTTTAATCTACAATATTGTATGAATTGTTTGGAGTCATCATAAATGTTCAGTTTAATGGAAGTGCTAGAATTTTTCTTTTTGGCCAGGTATACCACGTATTTCTGCTTCAGTAGAGATTGCAATAGAAGCCTATAACAATACAGAATGAAAACTTGCAAAAATGTTTCTTCGTGTAATTTATGGCATGTTCTAAAATGCTTTTTTGTTTTTTCTCCCTTAGAGACATATGAAGAAACTGACTAATGATTCAAACACAGAGATGTGAAATATTACATCAATAAGATTTTTTCATACTTTTTTTTCCTAAACCAGAAAACATTATCTATAAAACATGGTGCAAAGTTACCCAACTGAAAATATTTCCTTGGAAGTAACTCAGAGTGAGCACTGATAATTGTGATTAATGTGCCCTGCAAACTCCTGTTGACAAGATCTTGACACAGAATCACACAAACAAGAAATTGTTGGCCTTTCACTCAGCTTCCATCCTCCAGATATTTGTAACTTCACATGCAGAAAGTGTAAATACTTCTGGCTGTAGAGTAGCAATGTTAATAATAGTAACATTTTAAGCTATTTTTGTAATGCTCCATTTATTCAAATTAATTTAATGTAAATTATTTTGCAATTCTTGTCTTTCTTTTCACTTTTGTAACAAAAGACAACAGTGTGTGTCCTAATGTAAGACTAATTGCATTCCTTGCCATTTCCTTTGGAATTTTTTTTTCAAGTGTTAAAACTTCCGCATATTTCAGTTAGTGTCATAATTTTCTTCATCTGTTTTGGCACATTTCAGACTTAAGTGTTTTAGTTCCTTCCCTGACTGTACCCATATTTTGGACATCTGTCTTCCATTCTCTTATGTTTGTGCAGAGGTAAATAATTAATTTCCCTTTTGTTGTAAATGTTCTATTTTCCTTAAATAATATTTTCAGTCTGTGAAAGAACAGGAATGTTGTTTCTCTTGAGAATGCTTTCTCTGCAAGACAGTGAACAGTGGTATCCCCAAGAGAGGCTGCAGTGTTGTGCAGAGTTCTTTTCAACTAATGTCTTTTCATTTTTGACCACCTTTCTGAGCAAATGCCTGCTAGAAAGCGCTTGGAAGAAATTCCATGGAGATTTCAGATTTTGCTTTTTGAAGTCCTGCTGTTACTTTTTATCTTTTTGTGCACTCTCTTTTAAATGAGAAATATGATTCCTTACTGAAATTTACATTTTTCTTACTCTTTCTTGTTTCCTCCTTGTTCCATGATGAAGTTTTTTCAGAATACTGTATGTCTGTCTCCTTGGGTTGTTCAGCATAGCCCTGAGCCTGATCTGCTCTTCTAAGAAGAGGTGCTTTAAAATTGAGAATCCTCAGCTCTTGAGTGGATTTGGCCTCCAGGGCTAACACATGTTCATCTCCCTTGTACTCCTCCTTTTGCTCTGGAGTAAAAACCTGGCGAAAATTTCCTCTGCACCAAAATCCTTTTTACCTCTGGAGGCCAGACAGTCCCCATTTTGGTTGAAAAACTTGGGGACCTTGAAGGAAAAGGTGTTATTACAGAGTTTAAATGGAAGGATGATGATATTAAATGCAGTTCTTTCAGACACTGAGTTGACTTTTTATAGTTCAGTGAGCCAAGGAATCTAGGGCAAGGTTATTTTCTTACTACTTAAGGGAAGGCCTTGAGATAGGAGAGTCTTCATGGTGGCTTTTAGGGAGCACATTACATTTTCCTCTCAGAATATGGTGGAAATCTATAACTCAAATATCTGTGATGAGAGGCAAAAACGATAATACCAGGTGAGAGAAACAGAACATTCTGTCTCTTAGAGAACTCAGAAAAATGGGAAATGTGAAGGGCATTATTTGAAAAAGTACAAGTAGCATCTGTTCAGATGCATTTGTTGTTATTCTCAGCCACTCCATGTTTTTATTGCTGATTTTGTCAAAAAACCCAAACAAGTCTTGTGTCAAAAGGGATTTGTGACGAAATATATACAGGTAGATTGTTGAAGATTTATCATACTGCCATCAAGTATAGAATGTCCTTAGCTGGTTTCAGTGGAACATCCATGCACATGCATTGTATTTAATAAACCCCAAGAAAAAGGAAATTTTAAAAGAAAATTATTATTTTCATGTGAAGCATGAAAATGAGATCTTGAAAAGCATGTGTGAATTATTTAGGATAAGAATCCAACCAGTGATGCTAAGAACCCTCTGGTATTTCCAACAGGGATCCTTTAAGAGGTTGAGTAGTATGGATCTTCTGGTAGGATGGGGAGGTTCCAGCAGGACTGATGCCTGGGTAATTAAGCTGCTCCATCCATCAGGAAATCTCTCTCCTAAGATGCACCCAGCAGTACCACTTTGGAATTTCACTGTGATGTGCCACAGAAACCCCCATTTCTGCCTCTTCATTTCAGACTGAGAATGGCCTTCATTTTTGGTCCTCTGGGCAGTGGCTGTCAGGCAGCCTCTAAGGCCATCTGGCACACCCCCTCCAGTCAGCCATTTTCAGTGGTATGGTGCCTCAGAATTTGTTCCCAGGGTAAACTCTTCCCTTGGCTCTCTTAGTGATGAGAAAGTACTGGAAGTCTGCCAGAGTTGTCAGTGCTGACTTTTTACGCAGATGGACTCTGGATTTCTCTAGGTCTTGGGGTTTTAATTCATTATTTTTCCACCAAATGGTCCTGTGCTACACTAAAGAGGTTTATTTAGCAGCATCTGGCAACGTAGATCAATTTGCATGGTCAATTGATATTACCAAATTCAGATCCTTTCATGAAGAACTAGGAGGCAGTCAGAAACAGTGGAAATACTTTTTCCTCTTTCTTACTGCAGTTACATGTTATGTTGGATATGGACACATCTTCATCTTTCCTAGATCAGTGGAGAGAGATGATTTGGAGTAACTTGTGCTTTTAGTTTCTTGGCTGTTTTCAGTTCAGGGGAAAATAGAGAGGATCATGTGTCACTTGGAAATTGTTTTCTGTATGGATCTGTCTTCACTTTCCTATTTAGCTGATACTGTAAGGCCTGTGTTGGAAACTTCAAAGAGCCCTAGTTACTACTTATACTTTGGGGAAAGAAATTACTTAAGCTAAATTGTGTAAAATCTTTGCAAAATTAAATACCAGCATAACCATTAATCCTTGTTGTCCAGGAGTATGTTCTTTTTAATGCAGATGTGGAGTTTCAGCCATAATTCTACTTGCATGTCCCTAGAGTTGAGGAGTAGAACTAAACCAACTGTTTCTCTTAATCTTTTAACCCTGACCTGATTCAGCATGTTTGGTTTTGATTCAGAGACTGACATTTTTGATAGATGTATGTTAGAATGCTCATTACTAAAGGATGCTGTAATTGACTGTAGAAACACAAATATTATGTTGTTGTCATAATGTATCTAGTTCAGATTCACGCTGGACCTTTGGCCAAAGTGAAGGAACTTCAGAACCAGGACTTTGTTTAGCTCCCTTTCCCTTTGCCTTTTCTCCCCATTTCCCAAAATGGTAAGTATTTGTTGTTAAAAGGGAAGAAAAACAAATTGACAATAATGGGAGACTGAGGACTTCCTTGAGAGAACTGTATGGGGAATGATGGATCAGTTCAGAATGCTGTTCTCAAAGCAAAATTGAATGTGTAGTTCAGTAGTTGAGCCACACTGTGTCACCATAGGACTTCACTTCCTTCCACTCTATCTTTCCCATTATAGGTGAAGATATTTACAGAGCCAGAGAAGAAGGGTCTGAAATGTGGGGGGCAGTTGAAGTGCAAGAAGATGAAGATACTCTTGTGGAAGTTCCACTGGACCAGGTAGTGATCAAGCTTTAAATAAATGGCTTTGCAGTTTTTTTTTGTTTGTTTTTTTTTTAGGATTACAGATTGTGTGTTGTTTCTCTTTCCTCAATTTCTTTCAAGTGTACAGCATAATTCTGTGGGGATGACTGTAAGCTCAACAATACTGCTTCTTTTGTGGTATCTTTAGCAAATCTCCCTTTCTGTGTTGATATGTCAAATGTCAGTTACCTTTTCATCAGCTTCAGAACTGCTCTGAGAGCTATTATAGAGCCTTAGAGAATCAGGACTCCCTACTGTTACATCCTACCAAATAGGTTCACCTGAATTGCAGTCTTTTTGTATTGGTAGAGCAGTATTCCTCCGGTCCTGAACCACAACAGGTGCAGATTTATCTGATTTTTGTTAAAGCTGACTGCAGTTTGTTCTGTTGGAGCAACATGGTGCTTCATTGGCCAAGATTTATGTGCAATAAATAGGTTTTGATAACTAAACATAAGATTATATCTCCCTTTTTGTACTTTGATTTGTACTCCTGTGGACTGAAATAATACAACGAATAAGTAAATTGAAGCTTATTCCAAGGAAGGGAAGAGTAGAACTGCTTAAATTATTTGCTGAAAACCTATGTGGTTTCTTTCTGCTAATGAATGGCTCAAAAGACAGTCCTCGTTTTCATCTTACGTGTTTGTAGGAATTTTCCAACTTGTTCAGCTTTTTTTCCTGTTGCATTGTGCTTTTGGTGTCTATTGATGAGGGCTTGGGGCCAATCACATTGGCCACAAAATAATATTTCTGATCATGCTTTGATGTAAGGAATCACAGTTCATCCAAAAGGTTTCTCAGGCTAAAAATTATCCCAGTAACATCAGGAGTCTTGGGCATTTTTATGACTTACTGGTGGTCAGCAGAGCTGAGGAGTGGTTGTTAATGTGAGTCTGTAAAAAAAAAAAAGGGAGGGAGTTAAAGATAATAGTCTGTAAATACACTTCAATTACCCAGGGCAACCCAGTGGAGCATAAACAATCTAGGAGATTTCTGGAGTGTGTTGGAGACAGGTTTTTGATGTAGGTAGAGTGAGACAGTTAGGTGAATCATTCTGCTGGATTTGCTTCTCAAGAATAAATAGAAACTCGTTTGGGATGTTACAGTGGCAGCCTTAGTTGCACTGGCCATGGGATGGTCAGAGTTTAAGCCCCTGAAGAAAGTGGGGGTGGAAAATAACAAAATAAAAATCCTAGAAGTTAGGAGAGTTGCCTTTGGCTTGGTTGGGAAACTGCTGGAGGATCTTGTGTGAGGCTGCACTGAAGAGTGGAGGAATTCAGGAGATCTGGTTGATTTCCAAAAGAATCTTCCTCAAACCACAAGAGCTATGCCCATTGTGCAAGACAACAAGCATAGCAGGGGGCCAGTTTGAGCAGAGACTCTTGACCTCACACTAAAGGAGGCAGAAGAGAGGATAGATTCCTAAAGAGCAGTATAGAGACATTGCCTGGATATACAGAAATGGAATTGAGAGAGCCAAAGCTTGTCGAGAAATGGAAACTGGTGCATGTGATTGGGAATAACCACCATGGATTTACTAAGGACAGATAATACTCTACCCATGTCATTGCCTCGGTGGTGACATAAGTGGCTCTATGGAGGGAGAGCAGTTACAGTCCTTTATCTTGCTTTCAGTGTATACTTCCATATTTTTAGGAGAAATTGGAAGAAGTGTGGTAAATATGGGGAGGAAAATATCCTTAATGAGGGTAGGGACTGGATTTGTGAGCTAAAAGGTGGATGAAAAACTGGCTAGTTTGGTGAGATTTAAAAAGTCAGCTGGTTGAGATTTAACTGGCACCTATTTGGTGGTGCTCAGGGTTTGATATTGCATCTGAGACATTATAATATGTTAATGGGTAGCAAAGATGATGGTGTGGGACACAGCCTTGTTCGGGCCCAGCTGTTGTTATCGTGTGAATGCAGGGCTGTCTTTCAGAGCAATCTCAACAGCTTGAAGGAATTGGATGACCTGAGCCTCATGAAGTTCCACAAGAAAGAGGGGTACAAAGTTGGACAGCTGTAATGCAGAACTGTCTCAGTGCAGTCTTGACACAGGTGGGCTAGAAAGGAGCTGCAGAAAGGGCCATGCATCTCCTGTGGCTGGCAAGTTGAGTCAGCAGTGCTCCCTGTGGGGATGAGGTGGACTGTGCAGGCTGGGCTAGTAAAAGCACAGCCAGAACATCAAGGTCACTGTTTATCTTTCTTGACTCGGTGTCTCTGAGGTTGCATCTAGAGTATTTGTCCAACTTTGAGTCCTTCTCAGCAGAACAGAGATATTTAGAAACAGGAGAAAGTTCATCACAGCAATAAACTAAAAAGTTTAGAGGCTAGAGCTTATGACACTATTTAATTGCTTACTAAATAGTGATTACTATTTAGTTGACTGATTTTTAAAATTTGTATTGTGTAAAAGAATTCTAGACATATATACCTTTAGCTTGTGATCTGCTTTTAAAAAGAATACCTGAGGGGAAATAGATGTTTTATGAACTTATTAGCCACTTCGAAGACTGACACCATACCATCTAAAAAAAAATACAGATTTTATCTTAGGCTCCTGTTGCTAAGAAGGGTCATTCTCATTATTTATTCACTTTAATGGGAAGGAATGTTGCTCAGCTATTTTATAGATATTGTTCTTGATGACACATGTATCAGGTGATAGAGGCAACAAGAACATGACTGTCTTGGTCCATGATAGAAGGAATGCTACAGGTGTGTCTTCTCACAGCACATACCTGCCCCAGCCTCAGAGTGTCATATGATGAACGCCTTTGGGCTTATCAGCTCTGTTAACTGTGGTTGTCCTGGTGAGGTGTCGTGATAATTAGGATGTGTTGTGTTATATTGATAGCACTGACATTGGGGAAGAGCATGCCGGCTGCTGTCTTAATCTTTGTTTCTTATGACATCCTGAAACACATCCTGCTCTGGTCTTGACAGTGTAATAATAAAATTCAGAAGTGATTAGCCTGTTTATTGGCCTCTGAAAGTGTGTAAGGAATTCCTCTGAGTAGTGTAGAACATTTGGCTGTGTAGATTGGGTTGTCAGGCCTTAGTTTTTAGGCTGACTGCAATTCATATGAAATCCAGCCCTGGAGACAGCTGCCTTATTTCTCCACAGAGATCCTACAGCACAGGCAGTAGCTCTATGTGTCTCACCAGTTTGCCTCTGCCAGTGGATGGTGACCATCTCTAGGAAGGGGAAAAACTCTCTACTACCACTTCTCTGTTTGGCAGTGGAACTGTTCACACAGTTGCCGGTGAGCGTCAGATGTGCTGGCAAGCTGGCAATGCTAGGAACTTGCTGGATACCTCTAAGCTCATGTACCAAGGTCCAGCCATCATGTTCAGATGGAAATATTTTTCACTTGCTACCAACACATTTTTCTATCTGGACAAGGAACTGGAAGCAGGTATATCTGATAGGGAAAAAAATATTTAAAAAATCAGTCACACACACTATGAATAATCTGATTTTTTGTGTTTCCATAAAAGCCAAACAAAGCACCAAAATTTATTGCAACACAGGCCATGGTTTATATATAATGTTAAAACTTAATATATAGTTTCCTTGGTAATCTGGCAAGAAGCCATGTCTTTCTGAGTAGTATGGAGTACTTTTTATTCCCAGATAACTAAGGTTACTCTAACTGTAGAAGCATTTAGCTTTTTGCATGTTCAGGTTCGTATTAATGACCATTTTAAATTGTCTTAAATTCTGTGATGTTTTAATCACAGAAATGCTAATTTTAGCTTTTTCTTATCCGCACTGCATTTTCCATTATTGCTAGAAATATGGGAAAGGACAGCCGGCCAGGGCTTGACTATCTTGCATAATGCATAAATATTTACATGCCAGCTTTCACTAGAATGCTGACACTTCTGATAGGCTATCATTTCCATCAGCCACATAAATGAGGTGGTGAAGATAGAGCTTCATGTTTTTTTCTTTTTATGCACCTTCTCTATCTTGCTGTTTGAAGTACACAGTTGAACAAATGCCAGATTAGCCATTAACTAAACCTAGAGTTATACTGGCTACACTCTCACTTATGTCCTATTCTGTAAAATGCTGTCTGCCAGCTGAAAACACATTAAAAGAACAGGGTTTGCTTTACTGCAGACTAGCTGACAGTTGTAATTGAACATCAAGGAAATTAAAAATGAGTATTTTGCCTTAAACCAAACCAGACCTTTCTGTTCTATATTCTTTACTGAGGCTTGAGCTCCCAAATGCAGTATGATTAATTTTTTCTTTTGCCATGCAGGCTTACTCCAGGTTGGTTGTTTGCATTGCTGTGTCAACATTCATGGGGACTGATGACAGACTATGAAATCAGTTGTGCAAACAGCAAGGGAATAAGGTGGTTATTGACAGGGAGGCATCAAAACAATAGTAGTTTCTTATTGGAGATGGTAATTAGGTGTGTTTGAATTTGCTGGTAATAATGCAAATATATTCAAAGTAACTCTGAGAGAAAAAAATCTAGTTTTTAAAGCTTTCAGAACAAATGACTCTTTTTCTTTCATTCTATATAAGTTCTAAAATACAAAAGCAGCAGTTTCTAGTAATAATACTGAAATAACACTGCAAGTTTGCACTGGTTTATCCATTTCCATAAGCATGGTTGTTCTTCTCCCATGCTGAGCCCTTGGGAGGTGGAGTAAGCATGAGAGTTATGAGACCTGAAGTTATCCAGTGCATGACCCCATAAGGAATTCAGGCATGCTGTTGTGCCAGCCTGCTTTGCCATGGGGTATAGGATACTGGTTATTAAGATATGATGTAGAAAGAGTCTCTGTTTTGGTTTTGGTTTTGGTTTGTTCTTTGGGTTATTTCCCCCCCTCCAGATTCATCATCCCCATCTGCTTCTCTCCTGTGTTTATTTGTAAAAATTTGTTGATGATAAATTTATCTAACAGGCACTGGTTTGGAGTTTTTTTGTAGATTTCACATTCTTGGTTCTTTCATTATCCATTTGCTTTCCACTTTTGCAGACATGTCCACTGATTAATGCAGTCCTCCACTCATTATTTCCCATTTCCTGGGCTGTGATGTGATTTGAGATTGTGTATCTCCCCAAGGTGAGCTGGAGTATTTCATCAGTAGCAGAAAATTTGCACCTTTCGTTTGCAGTTTTCATTATGGAGTATACATTTTGCTTTAGAGACCCAAGATTCACCTCCGTGAGCAGAATAAAATGTTTATCTTCCCCATTGCCAAAGGCAAAATGTTAAAGTTTATGTTGATTCGACATTACAACAGGCTGACTGCTTGAAGAGACATTCTTTGATTAAAAAAACTACAACTTTTCATGGGGAAACATTTTGCACTACATCAGTAAGGATTTTAAAATGGCATTTAGAAAGAACGCATGCAGAACTTCTTATGCTCAAGTTTCACTACAAATGATGCAGCTGTAATTTAAGCCTTATGAATTTTGAGTGCTGACAAGCCAGCAGATAATATTTTCCACTGCATGTTCTTCTTTCAGCTCCATTGATTTACACTTAATGTTGTTATTGTTAGTCTGTGTGAGATAGGGAACCTTACTCTGATTGGTTCCTTGCAATTCAGAATGAGAAGGGAGATCTTTCCTCTGTTTCTGCATGGGGTGACTGATTTCTGAAGTTGTAGTAGCAATGCCTGATCTTGTCTTTAGAGACCTGTGTGGCCAACAGTCGAAGGGCCTTCACTTCTTCTGAGTGAAGCCTGGAAATGCAAATGTTTTGTAAAAGTAGTTTTGATACCACTTTGAAAAAAGTTTCAGCAGTCCTAGACCAGGCAGTTTCTCTACTTGCTTAACATACAGGGTATTTTTAATTAATTATAGAAGAACTTATAAAATTATTTTTGCATGTTTGCAGTCTCAATAGGACTTTTTAAAAAATGCTTAACAATTTTCTAATTATCTACAGGTATGCTCAGCAGATCATACTGTATTATGTAGGAAGTGAAGTTTAGGCAGATTTTATTGAAAACGTGCAAAATGTTGTGGGAAAAAATAAACATAAGTGTCACTGAAGTAGATGGAAAAAAGTATTTTTGACTTAGGTCATATTAGAAAAATAAAAATCTGATAAGATCATAAAATCATTGAATGGTTTGAGTTGAAAAGGACCTTAAAAATCTTCTCATTTCAACCCCTCTACCACAGGCAGGGACACCTTTCACTAGACCAGGTTGCTCAGAGCCTTATTATCCTGGTCTGGAGCACTTCCAAAGAGGGGGCATCCACAGCTTCTCTGGGCATCCTGTTCCAGTTTGTCACTACCCTCACAGTAAAGAATTTCCTCCTGATAGCTGATACAACCCTGCCGTCTGTCCATTTGAAGTCATTCCCCTTGGTCCTGTCACTACATGTCCTGGTAAAAAGATCCTCTCCAGATTTCACAAAGACCCCCTTCAGGCCCTGGAAGGTGCTGTGAGGTCTCTCTGCAGCCTTCTCTTCTCCAGACTGAGCACCCCCAACTCTCTGAGACCTCTGAGGAGAGGTCTGTGTCCTTCTTATCCTGGGGGCAGTGCTTAAATATGTCTGCTTCTCTATCATGGCTGCATTGTGATTAAGGAATGAAGTGTGATGAAGTATGCTTCCAGTTACTAGACAAACCAAGGAAGGGAGTTTGAAGAGCTGTTTTTACTACACTTCAAGTTCTTTAGTTTCTATTCATTCTAGTTGGAGTTCTGGGTGCTGTGATGTTTTGAAAAATTAGACTCTGTGGATTCAGGTGCTGTATGTGTTGTAAAAACAAGAAAATAATGGCACCCATCTCATAAAAAAAGTTGGCGTTTAAATGTTGTGGGGATAAAGACTTTTTGCCTTCAGGAGCAACAGTGCATTTTGTGCAAATGTGGGAGCTATGTGGGAAGTGTAAGACTGTTGAACCTTAACTATTCATTTGCCTGTTTTTAAGAGCCTGGATTTTGTAAATGATGTGAAAGAGAAGAGGGCTGCTGTCACTTAGCAACACTTTCTGGTTCAGGAACAAAATGTTTCACTGTCGGAATCTGTGCAGTGCTGCTTCAAAACACTCCTGAGTAGAAGCAGGGGAGCTCTGCTCTGGAGAGCTTTGGTGCAATTGAAGTCAAGTGTTCCTGTTGCTGCATTTGTGAGATGTATTCATGCTGCTTTTCATGACCATTAAGATTTTTGTTGTCTACCTCATTGTTTGTCTGCTGTGACCATTAGCCAAGTAAACATTTCCAAACAACTTCAGTAAAGCAAAATTATGTTTTATATTCATGGTACAAAATAATTTCTGCCTCAAAGGATTTGTGATACTGCATTTTTCAGTATCAGTCATGTACAAATCTTCTGAGAGGTTTACATTAGCATCCATAGAGGAAAAGAAGCCAAATGCTTCAATGTCTGAAGATTTCCTGACTTACTGCTTTTGAGTGATGATGGCATTTGGTAATGTAGCTCTTAATGAATGATAGCATGATGAGTGCAATTAGAATACATCTTTCTTTTTTAAACACTCTGTTTTTGCCGAGATTAAAAATACTGTCAAGCAGTCATACTTCTTGAATGCAAAATTAAATGTCTCTGTTCCTCATTAACCTGTTAGTTAAGTCAGGAGGTTTCCAGAAGGTGAGCTAGGTCCATGTTTCCAGCAAGAAGCTGAGAATTACTTCAGTTTTTCTGCGTACCTTTGGTTGAATACACTTCACAACGTACATATAGAAGTCTTTTGTCAGTGAGTCTTTTTATTGATAGTCCATGACAAACAAAGAACTGTTCTCAGATTCACAAAGGTATTGTTTGAAAACTAGTTATTTTAAGTAATGTGCTTTCAAGCATGAAACTGCAAAAGCATCACCTTCACTTAAAAGATGCAGCTAGCAATGCAAAAGGGAAGGTTACTTCCTATTTTCTTTCAACCATTCAAAAGGCAAAATTACAAATCTTATTATGATTAGTTCTGGCTATAGAAAGAATGAGAATAAACTAGCACAGTGACTGGGAAAGCTCCCTGCTCTAGAACTCACTTGATTGTGAAAATTACCTTAAGGAATAGGAATGCTTCTCCAGTCCAAGTTGTACAGTTGATTTTTTGAGGTGTGTAGGCAGAACTAAACTAATGCAGGAATATTTATTCTGTAGTTCATTACAGTATCCCTGTTCAGTGGCTGGTTGCTTCCAATATGAGTTTTTGATGTGCCTTTT
The DNA here is from genome assembly GCA_013397375.1 of Toxostoma redivivum. Classification (NCBI taxonomy): domain Eukaryota; kingdom Metazoa; phylum Chordata; class Aves; order Passeriformes; family Mimidae; genus Toxostoma; species Toxostoma redivivum. Next base: position 243,715 of record VXBI01002485.1, read on the forward strand.
GTTCTCTGTTGTGGTCCTTGATATTTTTATGATAACTGCGTTACATAGAGGTGATAGACCTCAGGCACTCAGGCCTGGAGATACATCCAGAGCTGTTTCTCTGGATTTGAGATGTCCTGAGCTTCTGTAGGAAGCGCAAATGTGAGGGGCAACATCCTGTGAGCCAACACAATGGCCAAAGGCTGAGCCCTGGACTTCTAAGCAGCAAAAAGAGCATTCCCACATCTGTCTTGGCTATCCATGCAATTCATTCCATACAGGAAGTTCTGACTGAGAATATTTTGGTTATTTAAAAGGTGACTGATGAAAAGCTAAAAATTAAGATGGGAAATGTCACTGCTTCCCTGTCAGTATACAAGGTCGTTGCTGACTTGAGTCTGGTAATTTCTGCAAGGGTAGGTAGGTCTCAATCATCATACCTGTTGTCTCGGTTTAAGAGACAGGTATTTGCCAAGGAGAGGGATGAGCCCCTTTCCCTGTAATCCGCTCCCTTTTAATCACTATAATTTGAAATCAGATGCTTTCAGGCATGAAATATGGGGGTAGGAATAACAGTTCTTTACTAATATATCTAACAAGGTAAACAGCAACAACAACAACAGCTATAAAAACTGACAACAAAACAGAACAGTATAGCTCAGTCCCAGTCTTTGGATGCAA
>VXBI01002485.1:244445-271266 GCA_013397375.1 Toxostoma redivivum
GATTAGCATAAGAATAGGGAAAAATTCCACAGAAAATAAAAGAAATTATTCAACCCCCAACACCTGTTTTGCTTCCAGTGTGCCCATCCTGATTTATTCTGACTGAGAGAGCACAGTTTGTGGTAATTTTGGTGCGTATATATTAGGCAATTTTTACAGTCATAGGTGGAGGTATGGCTGGACTGCATCAAATTCAATGAAAAGGTTCCCAATGACTCTAGGGGAATTTAAATTACACCCTGACCTACAAAGTATTTTAATGTAGGCTTTAGTTCATTATTTCAGGTTCACTGCTATCACTGAAACTGTTCAAGAAGGTAAAGTTAGGCATTTACAGCATTTACAGGCTTTGGACTATTAAGACATCTGGTTCTCTCCCTTTTTCTATTTCCTTCCCTATATGTATACATACAGATAAACATTCTCTTTTCCTAAATATGAAAAATCCAAAATTTGCCAAGTATACCTCTTTCTCAGTGAAGCAAGTGTACTTAAAATAGATAATGCTAATTTATGTATATTTGAGTAGGTCAATAAGATCTCAGCAGGAAGTATCACACTTCTTCAATATAAAGAGCAATGTACTATTTGGTGGGTGATTTTGGCCTTCAATTTCCTCCCTACAGTCCTGCCTTATGTCTGCTGTGCAGTCTGAAATGCACACTCGGTGGTCATATCCACATTTTAAAGGCTACCTTTGACTCTGCATGCAGAGGGAACTGTACCACATTTTAGATTACCTTGTGAAAGGTCTTTTCCTCTGGATCAATGTTGATTTTTAACTTGTTTGAAATGTCCAGTCTTATGTAGTATAGCTTGAAAAGAGATTAAATGAAGAATGCATTTTGCTTTCCAATGATTAGCTGAAAATGTGGCTTTTTATTTTTGTCTGTAATAGTAATGAAATAGTAATGTAACAGTAATATGCTCAGCTATTTGAAATTTTCAGTTACTATAAAAACATTATACTTGCACTGACAGGAGTTGTTCTACTCATCTTGTTTTCTACTATTATTTTTCTTGCAATTTAGCTTGATTGGTCAAGTTAAATTAGTTGGAATTTGAATGTTATTTCATGCCAGTTCTATGCCCTATGATCTTTTCAGTGAGTTCAATAATGCTGTGTTTATATTCTATGTTGCTCAGATTTAACTCTTCAAAAATTTGCATCCACACCTATTTTAGGCAGATAAGGTCAAATGAGTCTACCTAGCATAGCACTTGAGAAAGTCACTGTCCCTCAAATGTCCACGCTGCTTCCATGCCAAAGACTGCTTCCACAGCAGTGAAACCAGTTAAAGCATTGGGATACATATGTTTACACCATGGCATAAAGCCTACGAACTTTCTTCTTCAGTCCAGAATGAGCCACCATACTATAAGCCATGCAGGCAAGAACACAGATTCACTTCTGCTTGTTCTCATTACCAAAAAAGCTGGAAATTGTAATGTCTTGTATGACTACAACAGTTAACTGCAAAAGTCTGTGTTGACGTTTATCCTCTCTTTATTTGGAGTGCGTAATGTCATAGCAAGCAGATGTCATTAAGTAAAACCAAACACATTTTTATCTAGTGGTGTCTGGTGCATGCATTTGTCCAACCCTTGCCTGTTTCTGGTCAGAATCCAGAGCTACTAATTTCTTTAGCAGACTGAAAGCAAAATAGTAGATAACATGTCTAAGAGTAGCAGGTAACTGCTGAGAATTCATGGATCTACAGATTCTTTGCTATCTTTATGTGCTGCAGGTTATAAAGGTTGGATCAAATATTCTTTGGATGGTTCCTTCTTTGAAGGTTTCTGTAAAGAGTTGTCTTGTTAAAGTTTTATTTTAGTAGTAATAAGGCCAGTTTGATGTTACTAGATGAAAGTGAGTCAGAAAGGCTTGAATAAAAAACACATAGAAATGACTGTACTTCAAAAATCACTTATGGAGCCATTATTTACCTGGTCATGTAACCAAGTAGTATTTCTGGTAATTCCGTATTCTGTGGATTATTGCAACACAATAACTTGTCCTTTTTGCAGCTGTGCCAATGTGGCATGGTGCACTGGCATAATAAAGTTGTCTTATGTTGCTACTTAGATATCAAAGGAAAATCAAGATGTTTCATCAAGAAGCTTCAATAAATTCTTGATCTTACTGAACTGGCTTTTATTAATATGTTGAAGATTATGAGAGAATTCTTTTGAAATGTTAGGATTAATGAGGAGAAGAAATTTTTAGAAGACAATTCCGTAGCAGATATGTGCTTGCATAAAGGAGTTACTGAGGATAGTAAAATTCCAAACAGTTTTGATTAAGAGATAATCTATTGCTCTCATCTTGTTTGCTTTAGATTTAGAGTCTGATGAGGCTGGGTGGGAGGCAGACACCTTGTTGCTCCTGTGGGATTTTTTCACTTTATTTTCATTCATACCTCAGCACAGGAATGTAAGTAATCTTAGCAGGTGGGAGCATTGGTTGACTAAGTAGTCAGGTGACTCTAAAGCTGAAACTGGAAGGCAAATGACAAAGAACAGACAATTTGTAAATCTGTCTCCCAGGCTGTCATGAGATGATGCTGCCAGCAGCTTTATCCATAGTGGGTTTCTGATAACTCTTTTACAAGGTGAGGCAAGATCTTGGTCCTTCCGGCTGCTGGTCCCGTTCTGTACAGAAAAAATTGCTGACAAATGTCCAGCAAAACCTGACCAAGCCACCCTACACAGGGATCTTTGGGAAGGGGAATGATGTCTTGGAAGTGACCAGTGGTAGGTCTATCTCATGTCTCTAACTACTTTTCTGTGTATTCAAAGAAGATAAGACTGATGGTCATGGTATGGTCTGGTCCATAGGTAAAATGCTTCTTGGGGAACAGTTTGTGGGCTAGTAATACATGATATTTTCTTGTGACAGGACTTTACAAAAAAGCTTGTACTAAATGCTAGAAAGTAAGAGAACCTGGAATAGGTGGAACACAGTAAGCTGTTGCTGTGTCAGTTAAATCTAGTTCATTCCAGTTGTTTTGAGTGTGGTCAAAAGGATTAAACCCTGTGTAATAAATTTAAATCGCATCAACACATTTTGTAAATGAAGAATAAAAGTGCATTACAGGGTAAGTACAGGAGCATAATTTTCTGTCCATGTAGACAAACCTCAAATTAGCATACTTATTCCTCAGTAATGATGTAATTTCGAATTTGTCTGTCACATTTCAGAATTGCATGGAGTGTTCTGATTTAAAATGCCTCATAATTTTGCTGCTTTTCTTTTCATCAGAGACCAGCAGAAACTGTAGATGAAGAAGAAAATGTAGAAGAGGAAAATGACAGGGGAGAGGAGGCATATAAAGGAGAAGAACAATATCCAGAAGTGAATGGAGAGGAAAGTGGGGAAACTGTTAAAGAGATAATTGAAGTGGAAGAAAACAAAAAGAAAGTAAATGAAAATTATGAAGATGAAGCAGGAGAAACACAGCATGTTGACCAAGCAGAGGAAAAGGAACTTACCCATTTAAATGGCAAAAACAATGAAGGAAATGGTGAGGGAATGGAGTATTTGAAGTACCAAGGTGATCTTCAGCCTGAAGAAGAAATAAAAGAGGATTCTGGCAGTCAGAACCAGGTGCGTTTATTTATTCAAACTGTTTTCCTTATGTTATTGTTCCTCATTCATTTCATTTAGGCTTCTCATCTGGTCTCTAAGTAGTGAATTTCTGATAAAGTCCTGAGATCATTTATGAGAACTTAGTTTGTGGAAAAGTTGTTTTCCATCTGTATAGATCAGTTACATCAGTAATTACATTATATGCCCTCCAACTGAGAAAGCAGATGTTTCTTACTGTTTGATGAATCTGCATCTTCTACTTTCCTTAGTATGCTGAATTTTGAAAAAAAGTAATGAAAAAAATCTTGCAGTTTCCAGAAAAGCAGAATCATATATTTCTACGCTACTTTGTCTTTTAGGACAGAGCAAAAGAGTGTGTTCATGACTCCAGTGCCTCATTATTTTGATTAATTGACTTTCACAAAAGTTGCATTTCATAAAGAGCTTTTGCCATTGCTTTATAGAAGTTTCATCTCTTTTTCATAGAAATTGAAAAATGCAGTGAATATGAGCAAGATCCTTCAAAGCAAGGGGCTTTAGTGCGTTTAAAAGCAAATATCCTGTTAATTTAGGATACATGGTAACATGCTTGGCTTAGATGGAGGGATGTAACCCACCTAAATGAGAACTCACCTGATTGTCACATGAACTGACCAGCTCACACAGTGTGGGAAACTGTTTGATGGGGAGAATCCAGGTCTAGGAGGAGTGGGATTCATGAGTGTCAGAAGCAGAGCAAATTGCTGCACGTTCCCTGCCTAAAGGCTGCTGAAAAACAGCCTCTTCCTCTGCTTCCTGTGACACTGGGAATGGTTTCTTGCACTTTGAAACTGGGCTTTTTTCTGTTCCTGTATGACACAAAAGAATATTTTTCAACTGAGAAAGCTGAGTAATATGACATTATCTTGGGCTTGGAATTTATTCTGTGCTTCATATATTTGATTTTTTTGTTGTTGTTTTAGATAAGCTGAAGCTATTTATGGAAAAGTGAGTGAGCATTCACTTTAAATGCATATGTGGGTAACTGTGTGCTTGATAAAAGAAATGTAGAGGAGGAACCTCTAATGTGAGTGCTTTCTCCTTTGGAAGATATACAAGTATAAAATAAATGAAAATTTTAATGTAATCACTCTTGGAAAACGTTTGTTTTCACATTAAAAACACCTTGTGGAAATTTTAATATGAAGTACTTAATGCTGTATTGAAATGAAGTGAAATCTTTGGTACCTGATGCCTCTCCTTTTTCTTCAGGTTGATCCTGGTCTTGAAAAGATATCCACAAATCCAAGGGTGACAGTCACCAGCCCACAGGAAAGTGAAAAGAATGACCAGGGCAATGACTATGTGGCAGTTGCCTAAACAGGAAAACAGTAATGCGCAGAAAATGAAAAAGGATAACACTTTAACTGTAAAGCATGTTATTTTTTTGTGTTTGGGAACTTACATTAGAAAGGCAGGTTGAGTACCCACAGTCATGAGATGATGATGCTCTGTGGACTGATGAAAAGCAAGCGTTTATATCTAATAGAAGAACATAGAATTATTTTTACAAGTTGAGATTTTCTGCTAGAATTTGAGTGGGGAAATACAAGAGTACTTCATAGTAGTATTAGAAATGAACTATTCTATGGTATGAGATAGCAGCAATAGAATAACCACAAAAATTGCACTGTTCCAGGGAAAGGAAAAGCGACCCACTCAGATTTAATGTCAAAACTTCTTTGTCGATTTGTTCAGGAAAAGAAATTAAATTACCTTTTAACTAGGACATCTGTAGTTTTTCCTCTAAAACTCCACATTATAGGTATAATTTTCAGGTATCACATGAAGATATAACTAGATTATGCACCTCATCCAATGGATTTATGTGCACAGAAACCAGTTTACTGTAGTGAGGAGCCAGTTCAATGTTACTAAATAATCTATTTTCAGTATATTAATTAGAATTTTTAGGTTTTTGCATACATAAATAGAACTTATTTAGTACTATGAATACATATGGACAGCCTACAATACTGCAGCTTGTTTCCATTTAAAACAGAAAATTTTGTTGTTTATCCTGCACTGATTCACTAAATAGTGAATTGTCATCATGAACAAAAAATAAAGGAAGAGTATATAGTAGATTAGTTTAAAAAGTTGAATTTGAATGGATTTGTAATGTAGTCTAAGAGAAACTTAATTTATTAATGAACTAAAAAAAAGAACATGCCTGGATTCATACTGAAATTTCCATGAAACTATTGCTGTTGATGGAGCCATTTTAATATGTGAGACATCAGAATGAGCCCACCAGCTTTCTGTAAAAGTCAGGAACAATTATTGCATTTATGAACCCTTTGCATAGCCTAAATGGTTGAAAGTGTGTCATCATCCTTTTGAGCAAGCTGTCTCCTGATAGGCTGTGGCTTAATATGCATTAGTAAATAAGGCATTGATCCACAGTATTAGTTCTCTTAATGACACTGATTGCTCTTATCATTTCTCTGTTAGTAATGGGAATAATTTGTAGTTCGTAGAAATACAGCCCTGAGCATAATTTTATTAATTATACAAAAGAAATAGTGGGTTTCCTTATCGTTAATGCTAGTAAATTATTACTACAAGAAATTTAATGTCATTTTTTGTTGATTTTATGCCATTAAGACTAGAATTACATTTATGAAAAAATTGAACTTGAAGCACTGTTTAAGGAATGTGAAGAACCACTTGTCATAACTGAAACTCAAACAAACATCTTCTCTTCTACTAGTTATTAAGTGTATTTTTCAAATGTAATAGAAATAGGTGGAAATCCTTCAGCATATTTCTGTGCTTTGGCAATGTAAGTATAAAAGACATGTTAAAAAACTTTTGAATAGGGTTAGAACAGTTTGCCCTGTGTCATCTCTGAATTGTCTATGAAATCTTCTTGAAACCTTCTATGAAACCTGTAGCTTCTGTTGAGCTGTCTGTCAAAGATCAAAGGGAATACTGCATTTGTGATCAGTTCAAAATAAGCTCCTAATTTAGCCAAGCTCTTAAGCAAAGTATGCATGCTTCCTTTTTTTGTGATAGCAATTAAGACTATGCTCAAATATATTTGATTTCTCTGGGATTTCAAAAGACATTTATAGTTAAGTAGAAGTAAAAACTGACCAACTCTCCCCCCAAAAACAAAACAAAACAAACAAACAAACAAAAAAACCCAAACCAAAACAAAACCAAAAAAAGCCTGAACCAGAATGGATAAAATAACTGTGGGTGATCGTAAGATAAAATGACACAAGGTGCCTTTATTGTTGGTTTCTATTTATAGCTTCTGAGTCCCAGCAGTTTCTGTCATTTCTTTCCTTTCTCCAAAAGTTTGGTATTTTCCATACTTAAAAGACTTACAGATGTCAGTAAGAATAATTTAAAGAATTAAACTAAATTCTAGGGAAATGTAACGTTATCATTTTCCTTTATAGGAAAAAGAAATTCCTGTGAATGTTACTCAACTTTGAGAATGTTACCTCCTCTGTCCTCTTGTAAGATAAGATATATTTCTTCAGAAAAGCAAATCAGACTGTTTGGAAATAGAGATATAACCATTTTATCATTCACCTTGCAACACTGACAACATGTATTTTGTATCAGGTTCTTTTATTTAGGGAAACTAGTTTATGCCTAAAAATTCTAGAAATTAAACAAGAATGATACAGGTGGTCTTGCTAATAGTTTTTCTGTCTTGATCTTCTGTGTGTGATGGCTTACTGTTCTGCCTGAGAAATGCATTATTTTGTAAAGTTTATATAATGTTATTTTATTAAGCTTATGTGCAGCAATTCTGAGGGGTATTTTAAAGAATTGTTTTCTTGTTTTGCTTTTTTTTTTTTTTTAATAATTTGCTATTAAAGAGAACTATTACAGATACTCCTGTGTTTTCTCTCATATCAAGGCCTGTTTGATGTTAAATCTGTCTATTTGGTGATTTTGCAACTGATAGGATTCTCCCATAACTAAAACTTAGAAAAAAACCAACAAACCAACAAAAAAACTCATTTGGTAGTTTTTGTATTGCAGCTGTGAAAGAAAATACGTTGACAATTTAGCTGATACATGGTTATAAATGTGAGAGTAATGGCATAGTTAAACTTGCTCGGGAGTTTTTTAATGTCACAATTCAGGTTAGGCCTGGCTTATTGGTATGTGTGTACTGCTCAGGCAATACTCAGGAAATTATGTGAGTTTTATCTGTTCACTGGGAATTCCTGGGAAAATTACCAAACTTCTACATATCTCCCTCCAGAGATTCCTAATTTCAGCAAAGCATTGAAGCATAGCTTTAAATCCCATAGGACTGCAGTTTTTATCGAATTTTAACTAATGATTTGGTGCCTTGATATGTCAGAGCCAAAATAAAGTTGGTTTGTGGAAAAAAACAGGTGAAAATAAGGAAAAGGTAATCCCCACCCATTTTCATCTAAAGTACAGTGAAACAAACCTGTGTGCAGAGGAAAAAAAGACTGAGTATTCTGATCACTTGAAAATATAGGGAGAGGATGGTTGTTGGGATATTTTGATTGATTATCCCAAATGTACATTAAAACAACCATTAGATAATAAATGTAAATACCAAATGAAGTATATCCAGGAAGGGTGTGTTTATTAAGTAGTTGCAATCAGAATGATTGAATGGGATGCACTCAAGGTTGTTTTGTTTTGGATGGCTGACAGCCTTCAATCTAAGTTTTAATCAAAACTTAGTAGTGCTGTGGACATGGCAATAGACAGTGGAGCCATCTGCTCTCTGTAGATCCTTGTGTCTGTGCACATTTGTATCCATCAACTTATAGACATGTGTGAGTGCTGAAACTGAAGGCATTTGCTGTGTGCTCACACGCACTGCACATAAATCATGTGCATATTAATAGTTTAATCTTCTTATAATGTTAGCAATGGGAAAATATTATTGGTTGCAGCTGAAATTTGCTATAATTATACAAGACTATATAATCTTATATATATCAACCTAGTAAAAAGGGTGACTTATTTTCTTATGTTGTGTGTACACTTCAGTGCTTTGCTGAACCAAGCTCAGAATTCTTGAAACACTGAATTAAAAAGGAAATATTGGCCTGGACGCTATGGGGGCCATTAGGAAGTGGACAGGATTTGGAAAATTCAAGAAAGAANAAAACAGGTGAAAATAAGGAAAAGGTAATCCCCACCCATTTTCATCTAAAGTACAGTGAAACAAACCTGTGTGCAGAGGAAAAAAAGACTGAGTATTCTGATCACTTGAAAATATAGGGAGAGGATGGTTGTTGGGATATTTTGATTGATTATCCCAAATGTACATTAAAACAACCATTAGATAATAAATGTAAATACCAAATGAAGTATATCCAGGAAGGGTGTGTTTATTAAGTAGTTGCAATCAGAATGATTGAATGGGATGCACTCAAGGTTGTTTTGTTTTGGATGGCTGACAGCCTTCAATCTAAGTTTTAATCAAAACTTAGTAGTGCTGTGGACATGGCAATAGACAGTGGAGCCATCTGCTCTCTGTAGATCCTTGTGTCTGTGCACATTTGTATCCATCAACTTATAGACATGTGTGAGTGCTGAAACTGAAGGCATTTGCTGTGTGCTCACACGCACTGCACATAAATCATGTGCATATTAATAGTTTAATCTTCTTATAATGTTAGCAATGGGAAAATATTATTGGTTGCAGCTGAAATTTGCTATAATTATACAAGACTATATAATCTTATATATATCAACCTAGTAAAAAGGGTGACTTATTTTCTTATGTTGTGTGTACACTTCAGTGCTTTGCTGAACCAAGCTCAGAATTCTTGAAACACTGAATTAAAAAGGAAATATTGGCCTGGACGCTATGGGGGCCATTAGGAAGTGGACAGGATTTGGAAAATTCAAGAAAGAAAGTACAAGTCTAGAGTGCAACACGTGATACCAAAACATTGAAAGGTCTTTAATATTAACCTGGTGAGCAGCAAAGTCCTCCAGCATTGCCAGATGGGGCTGTCAGAGGACCTTGCTTGGGACTGTCCTGCAAGAACCAGGCTGTGCTTAGAAAGCCAGGGATGAGCCTCTACCTGGCACCTACAGCCTGAGTTTGGCAGAGCTGGAACCCTCTGCCCTTCTGAGCTCTCTGCCAGGCAAGGCAGGTTTTTCCTCCCTGCACTGCCAGCATGGACATGGTGGTGGTCCTGGTGTGTCCCAACACTCTCCACTCCTTCAGAGACACTGCAGGACCTTTCCTCCCTCCCTCCCTCATGCCTCCCACACCAGCTCACCCCACTGGCTGCACATTCTGGGGGCACAGCCTGAGAAGGGTGAAAGGCAGCCCTTTGCATCTCTGCCAGGCCCTGCAGCAGCCTAGACCAAGGGATCTAGGACATGGAGGTGCCCCCATCCCTCCCTGCTGGCAGGCTCCCTGGCCAGGCTCTGCGTATGGAAATCATGGAGTGTGTGCCTCCTGCCAGCACTGCTCCATGCCTCCTGCTGTATCTGGTGGCTGTTGGCTCCCTTCCAATGGGCACTGGCATGGAGCTGTGGAAGGCACTGGCATTGGACTTCTCTCTAGTATGGCCAGTGTGTGTCTTGCATGAGGAGCCCAGAGTTGGACACAGGTGAGGGGAAAGGTCACCTCCCTGACCTGCTGCCAGAGCTTTGCCTACTCCAGCTCAGGGTTCTGTCAGCCACGTTTGCCCCAAGGGCACTTTGACACTTTCAACTTGGGGCTCATCCTGGGGTCCTCCATGTCCCAGGTGTTTGCACAGCTGCTCCAGAGCTGGCTATGCCCCAGCATCTACTGCTGCAAGGGCTTGTCCCTCCCTGGTGTTGGAGACTGAAATGTTGTAATTTATGGCTTAAACATCTTCATGAAAGACTTTTGCCTATTATAGCAAAACGGTTTAAAAGCAGCAGAGGAGACCACTGAGCCCTGACTAAGGCCTTACACTGCTTGTTGATGGAGATAAGATAAAATGACTCAGGTCTGGGCTGGAGGAAGAAGAATACAGAGGAATCAGGCTTTGCACCAAAGGAGGAGGGGAGGAGAGTGGTAAAAAAGCCTCCAGCCAGAGGCAGTGAACACCCATCCTCTGCTGTGCCAAGGAGCTCAGCTCTGGGGCCCCTTCACCCCAGGAAAAGCCACATCCACATAACGCACAGAAGAGGGGGTGTCCNGCCACATCCACATAAAGCACAGCAGAGGGGGTGTCATGACCCATCAAAGGACCCGTCCAAAGGAGTCCCCAGACCCTGCACCAGAGCACTGCAACATGATGGAACAGATCCATGGTGTTGCAAGGGACAGTATCAAACTGGCTCCCTGCACAGGAGGCACATGGGCATTCCCACCTGGTCCAAATGTACATTAATCCATTGAATTCTATACTTTTTGGAGGTGGAGGACCCTCACGACCAAGAAGACTAGATAGAGGGGAGCAACAAGATGTCACTGGGACCCTCAGGAGGGTGATATCCTTCTACCTAACCCCTGTCACTCTCTCCCTGTGTCACCTACACCCCCCTCCCTTTTCTATTACTTTCTTTCTTCTCTCTTTCTCTTTGCCTCTTTTACTATTAAATAAAATATATCAACTTTTCGGCACCAACATCTAATCTCATTTGGATTTAATCAAGTTCTGTGGTACATTTCGAACTTTTCTGGGTTTGATCCATTTTATTCACAGAGACTTAGTTTTTTTTTTTGTTCTTCTGTGTTTAAACTGGTTCATAACACCTGGGTGCAGTACTTGGCACTTGCCAAGCTGAGCTGCAGGCAGTTCCTGCCAGCCCCTTTCTCCAGGCCATCAAGGCCCCTCTGCTTGGCAGCAAAAAGCAGTTTGTACTCACCATTCAGAATAACATGACTTCTTCCCCACAGTGGAGTATTGTGTTGAGATACTTAAGAAATGCACTTTCCCTTAGATCCTTATAAAACCCTTTATTCAAACTCACTGCATTGCTTTCAATTCTTAGTTTAGGGCTATTGCTTTCTTCTTTCTCATCCTATCTCTGTCGGAAATTAAAAAAATCCTGTTCAGATTTTAAGTTTTTAAATATTAAACCATTTATGTTTCCTTCTTCTTCAAAGCTGATTAACACAGTAGAATGAAAAAGCATTTCTAGAAATGCATATTCCAATTTAAATGCTACACCTGGTAAGACAAATCCTGTCAAATGCTAAAACTCCCCTCCCCTCTAATATTATACCATTTATTTTTAAGCAAATGATCTTTTTTCTTTAAAATGAGATTATTCTTACAGCTATTTATCATTAAGAAATTAACTCCCAATTCCCTTTTCCTCCGTAGCTGAGCAAGACTTTCCCACACTGTGAGTATCCCAGTGGCTGGGAACTGTGTCTGCTTGGGAAGAGATAAAGTGGTGTGAGTCTTTGGGACTCCTGCTTGAGAAGATGGGAACAGCCAGCCCCGGGGGGAGTTGGGGAGAAATAAGCAGTCCAGCCTTCATCTGAAGCAGTTTTGTGGATGAATCAGTTGAATGTTGTAGAACGTGGATGTAGAACATGTAGACATGTCAAGGAACTTGACAAAATCAATGCTTGAGATAGGAGGAAATTGTTCTTTATTAGCAAGTACTTAGGGGGTGGATGGTACTTCAGGTTTGTGTTCACATAGGTGAGTAAATTCTCCCACTCTTGAGAGAAGAAAATGCATTCAGACTTCAGTGATATATATAGACTTTTCTCCTTATATTAGTTGGGAAGGACCTCTGATTTAACTAGAGATTTGAGTGATTTAAACCCCTCTGTCTCAGTGATGAAGTGGTGGTGTCAGAGATAAGCAGTCACGCTGCCACTGCACTTTGGGTACTCAGCTTGGTATCCTCATAAAGACATTGCCCTTGCTTCCTCTGCTGCCACAGGTTGTGATTTCATCACTGCATACAATCTCCTCATCCTTCTGTTTCTCTGCTGTGTTTGCTTCTTCCAGTTTGGTTGTAAGAAAAGGTACTGCTAAAAATAATGGCTGTACCACATTCTCCCTTACAAATTGTTGATTCAAGGCTGGCATCCCTAGAGTAACCTGAGCTTTATACCTTCCCATCATTCTCTTATTGTTCCCACTGACCCCCACAGAGTTAGCACCAAACAGAAATTACCTTGGTGAGACAAGGGCTAGGATTTGCATCCACTATTTAAAAGTAATCTCTCCTTCTGCAGAGGAAGAGGCATGGGTAAAGACTATTTCTCCTTTTCATGCATCCCAAGGCCTAGTTCAAAATGAACAAAGAGTTCACAGCTCAAAGTACCCTGACCTCGTGACTGAAGGTTATCCTAGGACAAGGAAGGTAAGATAGCTAAACCTCTTGGGTGCCTCTGTCTGGGGCCTCACCCCAGGCACATCTGATGCTTGCAGATGGTCCTGTGTGTGTGCAAAGGGAGGCAGACATCTGTCGTAGTAGCATCATGCTTGCTCATGGGAATTAGAGCCTTTCCCTGGAAGAACCTTCCCAAGAATGATTTTCTGTGGGGAGACTGAAGCAGAAGCTTTTTTTTTTTTTTTTCATAAAAGGTGTGGGTTGTTTGTTTGTTTGTTTGTTTGTTTTCTGGCGGGGAGGGGGGGGAATGGTTAGTTCATCCAAATGCCTTAATATTGGTGTTGAGCCTTTTTTCACTCGCTAGCACCTCTCTACACTCAGATGTTCTGCTGCTGTTCCACAGCAGGGAGAGCCCTGGTGCTGCAAAGGGCCCCTGAGCGTGGCTGCTGGGGTTGGGCAGGTGCTGGGCAGTGGCTGGGCTGGGGCATGTGGGAAGCAGATCATGGTGTGCTGACTGACCTAGTGCTGTTTGCCACTGCTCTCAGACAAATGACTACTCCTCTGGAAGCTTCCAGCAAGTGAAAAACAACACATAACACTGCCTTATGAGGGCTCCTGTGCCAAAATAAGTGATGGATGTGTCAGCAGCGTGTGTCCATGGGTATTGGGCTCCATGTGGTGCTCCCAGCAGCTTTGCCTCTTTTGCTCAGCCCTGCATACAAGCAGTGAGCCAGTGCTAGATTAATTCCCTTACACATGGGATGCATACTGCAGCCCTTGACACCTCTGTTCTCTGCACTTTGGTGTAAGTGTGCCTCAGTACAGCCCTGACATGCACAGAAAACATGGGCAGCAGCCTCCTTATAGAGCAGATCTAGAGATACTTTGGTGTGCACTTCGAGTTTTTCTAAACCAACACCTGTGTGATCCACAGCAGGGTGTTTCAAAGATAAGGACTTGATGGGCTGGTCTGCATGGCTCCTGGAGAGAGGTTTAGGACCTGCCTTGTGCATGCCTGCTTGCTGGCTTGCTGGCAGACAGCCTGTGAGGAGACCTGGCACCACACCAGACAAATAGGGGCCAGCATGGATGTCATGAATGCATCTGCAGCGACAAAACAGTCTGGCTGTCAGGTCTGGGGCTGCTTTTGAGCTGAGACCTTCAAGGTTTATGCCAGTGGTTCAGGCAGGTGAATCTGTGTTATCTGGAGAATGTTTTCCCATCATACCTTCAGCTAAACATATACAGTGCCTCAAGAGGGAGCAGTTTAGTTCAGAGAGCAATGCTGAGGCACCCTCAGAGGGCAGTCACTGCTGCTGGAGGGGCAGAGGAAGGGCAGAGGACTCAGGCAATGCTCCATGTCAGAGCAAAGATCTGTCTGCATCTCATGTAGACCTATGGTCAAACACAAGACACGTTTAAATCAACAAACTCAATTTATCACTTTCCAGTTACATGACCACCTGGAAGTCAGAACGAGCTCTTTTCCATCCATTCTGTTGTGATTTTAAACTAAAGACAAGCTGGCTGCGTATGCTGCAATCATCTCTCTTTCACTAGTGTTCACTGCAAGGCACCAACCTCTTACTACTCCTCCCTTGGCATAAGATGGTGATGTCTTCCTCTGGAGAAATCTGAAATCTGACTCTCAGGGCACAGGGAGTTCATAGGGCAGCTATGGTGATTTTTTGAAGAGTGCTGGAGCTGCCTCTGCCCTAAAAGCTCAGCTACAGGCCGGAGCTAAAAGCTGTCACTGGCTTCTGTGGCTGTCCTGGGTCTCAGTGAATGCCTCTGCTCTGATTTGCACTGATGTGTGCCTTGCTCAGGGTTTTCTCAGCCATCTCTGATAAGCAAGGGGAGGTGCAGATGAACCCCCTCATGTGTGACCTACAAAGCAGGGAGCCAGAAACCCAGTCAGCCTGTAAGGGAGGGATACTGGGACACCCTCCAATTTGTGCTCCTTGGAGATAGTGGCTCTGTTCAGCAGCCTTTGAGGTGAGGATTTTTGTCTGGGCACAAACTTGCTCCAGTTTCAGAAGAAGTGTCTTTGCCAGGAGTCATTCAAGAGCTGAACCCATTCTGAGCAACAGCTATCTGAAGAAATTTTTTTTATCATGGTATCCTAAAGGGAAAAATCTGTCTTCTCATTAGAGATAATGCACTTGTCCAACAATAAGGTCCTCATGCTTGTCTAGCTGTCTGTGGGGGGCCAGAATATTGATGTCAAAAGTTGTTTTGTTTTGTTTTTTTAAATGTCCACTTCCATGAAGATTTTAGCCACTGTACTTACGTTGTTCTGGTCACAGGTTTTAGACTTGCAGCAAGTTTTTCTATGCTTTCAATATTCACTGACTCTCTCTTCTGATACTCATTGACAGATGACCACAACACCAACACCAACACATCCTTTTAGCCTCAGGCTGAAGGGTGCCTTTAGCTAGGAAATGGCATGAAGCAATGAGTGCCGTAAGTTTTGAGGCTGAAATTGCTGGAGCAGCATTGTTAAATTGACTAGCATATTAGCATTGTTTAAAACTGATCTCCCATCTATATTTGCAAAAGTCCATGAATGGACAATTATGGGGAAAAAAGAGTGCCTTCAAAAATCAGCTGTAAATAATTATGAATAAAATAATAAGAGGTTATTCGATGCTGGCTCCTTTCTCCAAAGGGCTGTTAGAATTACTTGCCTCACCTATTGTCAATATGCAGAGATTATTTTCATCCCAATACCTCTGTAAACTATCTGACACCAAAACTGAGCTTTGGCCCGCTTAATGTGCATCAAGTGAATTGATGCAGGAAATGCACACTGTGTGGTCTGCCACATGTCCAGATAAGAACTGAAGAAAAATGAGGGGGCGAATGGATTTTTTTTCCCAGAGACCAGAAGGCTCCAGAAGAATCACACACAATCTCTAAATATTGGAAATAGGAGGAAACTGGATGGGTCTTCCCATTTACAATGATTTTCCTCTAGGACAAACTATCCCATGGGGATGAACTGGCAAAAATCAAGCATTGTTTCTCTAAGAGGTGCATGGGCATTAATCCCAAATGACTGGTGTGGGATAATGCTCTGTAGAGATGTTGCTTCCTTCAGCTGTGTAAGGGGTAGGACACTGAAGGGGTGAGGCTGTGCCTCCATAGCCTGCTCATGAAACTTGTATTTTATTGTTTCGCTACCCTGAAAGGCAGTGAGCTGATAGGGCAGCATGCTGTGTAATGGCAGGAAGACGGGGTACTGCTGAATAATCCCAAGTGATAATTCCTTTATTTCACCAAAATCGTTCCATTCTTAGCCCTTTTTAGAAAGCTGCTGGGAAAGTACATCCAGCTAAGGTACTTGCAGTCTTTTGCTGTCTCCTTTGCATTTCATGTCCTCAGGGGCTGAGTGGCCTCCCTGGTGTGCAGGTTATGCTGCTGCTCCCCCCTGCCAAACCTCTCTCTCTGCAGCCTCCCCATTCTGCTTCTGCTTTCATGGAGAGCTGTTTGCTTTTACTTGTGAATGATTAAAAGTCTCATACTTGGAAATGGCAGGCTGAGGCTGTAGCTGAAACTGGGAATTAAATCTGTTTACAGGCAGCTCAAGAGGAAGAATGTTTCCATCTCTGCCTTTTGCCTGTGATTCACCATGCACTGGGAAAAAACGGAAAATAAAGGGATTGAGACAGCTTGGAGAGTGGAGGACAGTACAGATGCTAACAGAAGCCTTTTCTGCACAGTGTGTTGGGGAAGCAGAGCTAACCTTCAGGAGAACATCTATTAACCAAAATGAAGCCAGTAATTACCACTCAGATGACGACTGTGATTTCTTTCACTACAATTGCAGAGAAAATGGTGTTGGGCTGGGGGGGATTGCACTGTAATTTCAAGCCAAATGAGGCTAGAAGAAGGGCAAGAAATAAGGTGAGTATGAAGAAACTGAAAGGAGCCTCTGGAGCAGGGAGGTCAAAGGGTTGAAAAAAAGAAGAGCTTGCTGCTTAAACCATTTCATTTGCACTGGGGTCTCCATTAATGTGTCCTTTAGAAAGCTGATGGCAGTCAGTGCTTGGAAAGGAAGTCCCAGGCAGTTCCATAGCTGAACGTATGCTGCAATTTAGTGGGACTGGGAAAAGTGAAAAAGTTACATGGTAGGGAAATTGATATGTGCAGGGACAGATTGCCCTCATCCTCACTAGAAATATTCCAGGGAGCATGACTGCCTCTTGCTGCATCCTATCTGGAGGCCATATCACAGGCATTTTCCATAAGAACAGCACACAGTACATTTCCACTGCCTTTTGCTAATGCTTCAGTTCCTGCACCAAAGGGTGGAGCTGTTAAAACATTACAAGAAAATGGATTTTAAGAATGGTCCTGAGCTGTCCTAATCTTTCCAGTTTGTGGCTTCTTAATAGTAACAGAGCAATTTTCTGCTCGATATTTCTACAAAAGCTGTGTGTGGCACTGATTCTCTGCAGTGAAGGATTGCAGCCTCTGGAGGTCTCAGTTCCAGAAAAGCTCCAAGCAACTGAAACAAGGGTTTAATGAGATGAAACGTGTGTGGCAACGTTAGCCATGACAGCATTATCAGCTTTGCTGCTGCTGCTGCTAAATCCCAAGTGCATTTCCTATCCCAGTAAGCTTCAGTAAAATCCTCAAGGGCATTTCTTTTCCCCTAGCACCTGGGTAATGCCATGCCATGACTCATCTGCTTTTGTACTGGCAAAGCATGTTCAGTTCTGTGCAATGTGACTGAGCACCTGATGTTTGGATCCACTCTGTCAATTACCTGTTGGGTCAGTTGTCCTCTGGATGAAAATTTAGTGACACTTGCACACATGTGTGGTGGAGTGTGTTTTAAAGAGAACTATGTATCCATACAGCTAGTTTGGGTAAACTACCCCAACCTCTGCTTTCTTTTCCAGCTGGATTTTCAGTCAAACTTCCAGTACAGTGTTAACAAAATGCAGGTGAAGAGAAGGGACTCAGCTACAGGAGCCCTTGCTCTTATCTCCTTCTGCGAACTTCACTGTAAAGCTTAAAATGTCACATTTCCTCTGTGCACAATTAAAAAGTCTCAGTTGAAAAGGCCAGAACAGCTTGACTCTGCTGCCCACACACTGACAGCCTGACAGCAGTGACAGTCAATGACAGTAAACTACAATCCTTGCTACCTGGACAGGAAATGCTGAGGACCCTCTCTAGCTGGAATAACTAACAAACAGCAGCAGTGACAGCTTCTCCATATGCCTTGCGAGTAATCAGAACCCCTCACCCCTGTTCTTGGTGGTTTTCTTTACAAACACACAGCTCACCTTGACAGTCTTCTAATCTTTTCCTCTTTAGCACTGCTTCATCTATTTCCCCCGAGATTACAGTCTTATTTTGAAGTATTGGGTGCAATGTGCCTCTGCATTTCTTATATATGGGCACCACTGAATTAGCAGATGCCTTTACACCTTCTTTCTTCCATTCTCTGTGACTGTGTGCATGTGACAAGCTCTCGACTGTCCATCTTTTCAGTGCTAATGCTTGGACTCTGCAGTTGTGTTGCCAAGATGGGAACTTTCTTTGCAGAAGAAAATTTTACTTCCCATGGTATTGTCAACCGTGATAATTATTGCAGATTCAGCTGAAATTTCCAAACACATATTGATCTGGCTTATTGATGTTGTAAGACTGAACTGAGTGTCACAGACCACAAAATGTTTTATGAGCAAGGGAAAGAGCACAGCTCTTACCACATATCTGCCATTATTGTGGCAGAATCTGTTTGATTCAGCACCAAAGTGACTTCCTTGCTGCTGTAAGATGAAAACAGACTGCATTAAGAGGCCAGTGAGTTTCAACTGCTGATTTCTCCTTTAAGCAATGCTCTTAAATTTTTTTGACTAGAAAGAAACTTTTTACAAAATCCACGGCTGGCTCACGCCTAGAATTTTATTCAATCCATTCAAAAAATAGACAGAACTATAAGGTGGCACATATTGTCAGAGTACAAATGTCACATCTTTCTTTATACAGTTTAATTTAAATCCATAGATTAAGACAGTAAAATAATTGCCCTGGGTGAGAAAATTAGGGGTCTTCCATGAAAGGACAAGTCTTTAGGTAAAGCATTTACACAGATGTATCTGGTTAAGCATAACTTTTTCTATTCTCTATAAAAATATAAACAGCATTTCAAAATGTCTTTAGATACGTACGTTGAGATCATCTAACATGGCATTGATGTACTGACAGAATACAGGGCCTGGGCATGTCAAACCACATTTATTCATTCTCACCCAGACAAAACAAAAACATTTTGTATTAGCCTCAACATAACACAGTCTAATGAAAGAAACAATATCAAAGCAAAGACACACGAGTATGATGTTCCTCCTCCCACAGGAATTCCTTATCTTTATTTTGTTTGTACTTTTTGCTAACATGGCAAAGACTAAGACAAAAGTGGCACTTCAGCACAGGTTAGTTGTAACTCAGGATCAAGTATAACTTGCCTTTCCCATGAAGTTACATTGCTGGGAAGTGACATGTACCAGGATCAAATTAAGGGCTCTCCCTGACATGTATATTTTACCTGTGCAGTATTACTTTGATACAGACTGTAGCATGTGACAGGAGGACAAGTGCAAATTACAAGGGCAGAATCTTGGCTTCCCAGACAGCAGAACCAGGTGGGAAATATAAGACTGAACAGTATTTTAAAGGCAAAAAAACATAAAAATTAAACAAATTAATGAAATTGAAAAAATAGCAAATTCATCTAAACTTTAAAGAGTGGGATGTAGTGTGTTCCTGGAACAGCTGTCGTAAGTGCACCTTAGGTTTCCCAGGGACGCAATTTGATAAGCTAAACACCTAATAATTGTTGCAAGAACTTACTGTACCCACACAGATTAAAAGGTTCAAAAGAATATGTTAGTCACAGGTCTAATCACATAATTTCCTTTTTCCCAATCCTAAATTTTTACCAGAGCAGCTCCTGCATTAGCTGCATGTTTATATAGCAGAGCACTCGATGTTTTACTTGACTAGCACAGATGCCAACAAGGGCTGATATTTTCCAGTTAAAGTGATCTACAAGAGAAACAAAACCCAAGGGAAGGGTCAGGTTTCAGATAAAGGCTGGACATTTTGAACTCTGGACAAAGTGACAGGTATCTTTGATTCTCCTGGTGCTGGCGCTTTTGTGACTGGGTTTGCATGGGCTTTTATATCAGCTATTCTCTCTTTAAATCTTTGCTGGAGGTACTTCTCTTCTTTGGAGTAACTTTTAGCAAAAGCAGACATCAGCAGACACGCTGCCACAGTGGACCCTCCAATACAGAACAAGATTGCTCCTGCCAGCTTGCATATATCAAGGGACCCATTGAACTGAACAGCACGGGTATCCACAACAACAAAATCATCCTTCCCAAGGGCTTCGATTTTCGGTGGCACAAGAAAACCCACTACAAGAACAGCTACACCTATCAGCATAAAAGCCGTTCCAGAGATGAGTCCGACCTGAAAGACAAACAAAGAAACAAACAAACCCCCAATTAATTTCTAGTTTTTCCATTTCCCTTTCCAATTTTCAACTGGGAAGTGCTCCTAGGAGGCATTTATCTTTTACTGTATCTTGCAGATACAGTTCTCTCTCCTAGGAGAAGGTGGGTATTTTTCTTTTAGGATATATTAGGCCCTAATAGAACTATAATATATGGAAAAATATTCTTTTTACAACTCATATTTATATAATTGAGTACTGGCATTTCTGGAAACAATGGAATATGCATTACTATCTCTAAACAGCATTTCATGTTGAAAGGCCCCATCAGAGAGAGGATCAGAGTTTAACACCAGTGCTGTGTAACTGATTATTTCTTTAGATTTAGCTGGTAGTTAGCACCAACAGTTCAGGCCTTGCTGGTAGTCTGTCACTTGCTTTTACTTCATGAGATATCATTCCTTTGCAGGGATTGGAAGTAAGTTGCTATCGCCATATGAACAGATCACAGAGTGTTTATAGCACATTTCAAGTGTAAGTACAAAATTTGGTTCACCCAGAACGTTCCTGGGGGTAGGGGATGGCCTCACAGGCCCCACCCAACAATTTCCTGACCTTAATGGAGATCTTTTGGTTTTCTTAATCCCTTCATCACACTCTGCTCTTAACCTACCAGTCCTGCTCCCAACAGTCTGGCAGGACTTCTATAGGTGCAGAGGGGATGTACACGGGGTTCCCAAATAAGACTTTGGTGTTCCAGTGACATTGTGACAGAGAAACTAGATGATCCAATGACCCCAGGGAGGTAACATATTTTGGTAATAGTGCCCTACTTTCAGACATAGTTATTTGGCCACCTCGAGCAAAACTGAGCAATAAAAGGCATTTCTGGATGAACAATTAATACCAGTAGTTACACAGGGAAAGTCTTGAAATGTGAGTCTCTCTCTCCAGTAAAAAGCAGCAGGCAGTACCTTCCAGAATACAGAGCTCCACCTGCTCGGCGATCTCTGAATCTGAAAATCATCCTCATACTCCCAGATTGAAGCTGTGCAGTCCTCATAAAACTGATGCAGGTAGGAACGAACTCCATAGCGCTGGTACCCTCCCTCAGTGCTGCCCTGCACGTGCTTGGACCCGCAGATGTCAGCATAGGAGCTCATCCTTCCTACCTGCAACGAGAGGTTTCACACAAAGCAGATCATTATTGGTGTGATGGGAGAGCAAAGATGGCTGCAAACTCTCCAGATGTGATGTAAAAAAAAAAATATGGCCCAGGAGAGACATTTCCTTCATTTTTTTCCAAACCGAGAAATGAGCTGAGTACAGCTGCATGCAGTGACTCAGCTCAAGCGAACCCAAGGAACTCAGTGACTTGGCACAGCACAGCCCAAAGATGCTGCAGGGAACATTCACTCCCGTACGCTGGGTGCTCACTCCCCATCTTTCACACTAATGTGCTACTGTGTTTCCATGGAGACTAAAAAAAGCAGGATATGCCAGGTAACAAAATCCAGCATCCCTCAAGGGCTCATGTTGCCTCTCTTCCAGACTGTCTCTGTAAGTCTCTGGAATCTGCCACCTTATGAACTTTCCAAACTGCTGTGTAAGAGGGGGTTTTTAAAATATTTTTTTTCTGAGCTTTTGAAGTACAGGACTAAGCATTGATATACTATGCACAGCCATGGGAAACAGAAGCAAAATCAGCCCTAGACAGATTAAAAGAGTATATAACTTGTATTTAAATAGGGATAGTAAAAAAAATTAAAAATGGAATGCCATAACAGCATCAATTTGCTCAGCGAGACTGAAACAGAAATACTAAGCATACAGCCAAGTACTGTTCTCCTGAAGAAGCCGATGCCCAAGCTCCTGCTGACTTTAATAAAACCAGAATTTGGCCTGCTATGAAAAATACCATAAAAGTTTCTGACTCTTTCCATTTCATGTAAGTTCTCCTAACACACAAAATCCATATTTAACTATGCAAGTCCAAGGCCTGAAATTGCTTGCGTGAGTGTGATGATACTGAATTCATTGAAATAATACTAGCCCCCAAAAACAACTTGAGCAATAGCTCAACATCACTTAGGCTCATTGGCTTCTCTTTAAAGAAGTTCAAAAACGCTTAGTCCAAAGGGAACTGTTAATGAGAACTTGCACCTGAGAGTCATGGCTCAATTTATATCAGCTTCAAGCAGTACGTCAGATTTCCGCAGCAATTTCACTTAGAGTTTGGGAGGTTTGATGTACTCATGGCAGCTCCCAGTTTTGCAGCCCTACAGAACTTTGCCTTTTGGGAATAAGTGATCTTGCTGACTATGAATCAACTGAGTATGCAAGCATTCAAATTAAGGAGAATCTAGAAAATATTGACAAGGAACAGCAACAGTCTGACTGAATCTTTTGGCTGGCTCTGCTAGAAATCAGTGCTGGCATAAACAGTGAGCTTCCAGCCTCTGGGAATCTGTTTGTTTTCTTGGCTCAGGAACAGAGAGGGATTTGCTTTTTCGTCTTTACAGAAACCCATTATCTTGGGGTTTTATTTATTTTATATATCTAATATGCATTTAGTTTGAGATTTCATGATCTCAACATCTTACAGTGGCAAGTATCTCTGATACAACAGTGATGAGTTTTCAAGGCTCTCACAGAAGTCATGACCCAGAGGAGAAGGCAGTCCACGTGTTGCTGGGAAACCCGCCAAGGGCCAGAGGGAACATTGCTGGTGATTGAGCTTTGCAGAGCAACAGGGGTAGTGCCAAGCACAGCTACCATCAGGAGCCCTGTTTTTGAACCCCTAACTGCCTCTGTACTTCCTGCAAGTTTCCCTTTTCCACCTCAGCCACTGTAAAGCTTTAGGAAAGTAAAGAAGTGCCCTCCAAGTCTGTGGATGGGCCTGCTCTCTGCTGATACTACAGCACCAGTGTCTGTCAGAGTGTGCTCGAGGTACTGGCCTTCTAAGGAATGGTGGAAAAACAGGCACAGTGGAGAGAGACTTGAGATAGCAGGAAACTCCTGGGCAGCACCAGCTGCTCACCAGGTGAACTGGGAGAGCCTGGCCCTGGGGCCACCCAGGCCAAGTTGTACACAGTTAACACTAATGTTTCCAACTACAGTTAATATACTGAAAAGCATTTGTTTGTGTCATGGTTTAAGCCCAGCTGGCAGCTAAGCACCTTGCAGCCACTTGCTCCTATCTACCCTCTACCCCCTCCACCATGGTAAAATAGGAAGGAGAATCAAAAGTAAAGCTTTTAGGCTGAGATAAGAACAATTTAATGATTGAAACAAAGTAAAATATAATACTACTAATACTAAATAAAAAAAGGAGAGATAAAACCCAAGAAAAAGAAGTGATGCACAATAGAGTTGCTCATCACCACAACCAATGACAAACCTTGTCCCCAAACTGCTACCATCATCTTCTTGGTAACTCCCACAGTTTCTCTACTGGGCATGATGTTCTGTGGTGTGGAATACCCCTTTGGCTAGCTCACATCAGCTGTCCTGGCTGTTCTTCTTTGTGCAGATACATACTGGCAGAGCATGAGACACTGAGAATGTCCTTGGTTTAGGGCAAGCATGAAACAACAACCGAAATATCAGTGTGTTATCATCACTGTTCTCATACTGAATCCCAAACACAGCACTGTAATGGTTACTGAGAAAAAAATGAACTCTATCCCAGTCAAAACCAGGACAGTTTGTTGTGTTTTTTTATCATGCTATGAAGTTTTGAACACTATCATTTTCTGAGGTACCAAAAAAAAAAAAGTGATATGTATTTAAGTATATAATCTGGACTATTGTGGGGAAAAACTGCAAGTTATTTTATTTTTGGAGGCTTTTTTTTGTTTCCTCCAGGAAAACTGTTTATTCCCTACCCAAAAAGAGAGGACAAGAAGTCCTCTTTACTCAATGCCACCATTTCTTCAACAGCTAGCTGCCATTTTTAACAGCACAAGCACTGAGGAGTTCTCATAAAACCAGAGTTCTGCCCACCTCATACACATACCTTAGGGGGAAAGGAGAAGAGGGAAAAATGGTTTAGTTTACCATAGCTGCCACAGCTCTCTCATGCGGGGTCACACCACCTGTACCTCAACGATAAGAACACTTTAAATCCACATCCCTCAATCCATCTTTTGGTTAAGCAAAGATTTCATGTCACACATCAGAAATGGAATAAAGAGGTCAACTAAAGTTCTGCAGAGACTCATTCTCTTGGATCCTTACTTAGATCTTTATTCTCCCATCAACCCTACCTTCTTAAAAATTATGCTTAACTTCTGGCTAACTTATATCCTTCAGGTAAGCAAATTTCACATAATATAATGAAAAGAATGGTAGGTATTTTCCCCAGATATAAGTGACTCCAAAAGGTCATCCCAGGAAAGAACCAGAATTAACATGACCGAATAATGTGGCTTGCCAAAGCTGGCTTGTATTACTCCAGCTGCCACCAGGAGCATTCAGGAAGGAGGTGAAGCACTTTGCTGAGTCTGAACCAGCAACTTTAGTTATTGTGATAAATTTAAGAAAACCCAACGTGACATGACAGAGGCCTGTATAAACATGATCTTGCATTCATTGCACTGTCTGTGCAATGGTTTAGTTAAGAGAGAAAAAAGGAGGATGCAACGTTTCTAACAGCTTGATGAAGAACTTCTTGTAAGGACCACACGGCTTACATGACACTTAGATTCTTTTCTTTAGCAATCTAAAAGGCTAATAGGTTTTGGTCAGGTATATGAGCGAAATGATAAATAAGAACTGGGAGGTGAAACAGAAAACAAAAGAATGATCTTATGCTTGAAAGAGTTGTGATACCATCAAGTAGTATGACCTTTTAAAATGGAAGGGAAATAAAAAAGGACTGCCTAAATCATTAAATCTTTTTAATCACTGCATAATATAAATTCCACTGAGCATTTTCTTCATGGTCAGACTCTTTCACTTACAAATAATCTCCTAACTTTTGAAAAATATCTTGCCCCTTAAGAAAGAAGGTGGCTCCCCAGCACTATATGAAGCAGCCTGGTAATCTGGGCTAAGATGGTCTCTTTTCTCAGCTGCAATGTAATGTTCTTGCTAGTTGCAGATAGGGCACAGAACTGAATAGTCAGAGAGAAAACAGTTTTTCACAAGAAGTGTGTGTCACAGCATCAATTTACATTGGATGAATAAATACTGCAGTAGCTATGATCTCTTGAGTGTTGATGTGTATTTGCTATGTCTTGCCTTCAGGGCTGAGAAACTAAACACCAAAATGTTGGGAAACTTTTGCTAAAAAGAGAGTCGCTGTTACGCAAATCTGTGTTATCCACAGTCTGAAAACATACATTCAGGCTGAAAGAAGTGGCTTAATCATTAAGTTTTTCAGTGCCTAAACACCGGGTGCTCAGGAAAATGTGGGATGTAGGATCACAGCTTCAGAGAACACCACTGCGTAGTAGCAATCCATCCCCTAGCAACTTTTGTTTCCATGGCAAAAGCTGTCCTGTTTACTTTGAGCTTTACTATCCTCTGCTGATCTGGGGAGATGTGATTGGACTGGTGAACAGACAGATTAAAAGATGAGCAAGCTCCATGAAAAATCACCCCAAAATTTTTCCAAATACTTTGCTTTATTGTGCCAGGGTTGAAGACATTTTTAAAAAAATTAAAATGTGAGGAATTGTCATTTAAAAAGCAGTATAAAAGGCAATAAAGGTGTGTCATTGCTTTGTGACACCAATACTGCCACCGAACGTAAACCACGAATGCTGATGGTTGGCACAGGTGAAGTCGCCCTCCCCCTTCTTCGGATTTACATACTTTTGACCCTTCTGTTCCAAGAGTGATGTTTCCTGTCCTTACCTACAGAGACCGTTCCTTGTAAAGGGGGAACACTGGCATACACAGCCTGCCTCTGACAGCAGTGTCCGAGCTGGCCTTTCCGATGCCTCCAGAGCTCCCGGCGCATCCCGGGCCGGCGGCGGGGCCGAGCCGCGCTCCGCCCGTCCCGGCGCTCTGCCCTGCCCCGGGGCTGCGAGGGGCACCTGCCGCCGCTCCCCTGAGGATAGCGGGATGCCCGGCTGCCTCCGGGAGCCACTTCTGCTCCCCTGCCCTGCACAGGGGCGCGGGCAGCACCTTCTCCTGTGCTCCTGGGTGGGCGGCCCCGCCCGCTTGGCCGCCGCCAGGGGCCGGAGCGGGATGGATGCTCTCCATCTCCCGTTTCCCGGCCGGAGCGGAAAAACTCCGCAGCGCCCGTACGCGGACGAGATCTCGGCCCCCGCGACCCTTCCGGCCCGGCGGTGCCCCGGGGGCGGCGGCAATCCCCGTCCGACCACCCCCTCCCCGATCCCCGGGGCGGCGGGGCAGCGCGGCACCGGCCTGTGGGGAGAGCCGCGTCCCCCCCTCTAGCCAGGAGCGAAGCCCGGGCCGGCCGGTGTCTTCCGCGGGATGCTCCGCGCCGTTCCCCC
>VXBI01002485.1:271272-295068 GCA_013397375.1 Toxostoma redivivum
TCCCGGGGGACGCCCCGCGCCGTCCCCCCGCCGTGAGCCCACTGGCGGCCACAGGAGCCCCCGCCGAAGCGCCGAGCCCAAGTTTTCCGAAGGGCCGGAGCGGCGGCCCCGCGGTTACCTGTCCCTCCCGGCGCTGCCCTCGGCCGGCGAGCCCCCGCGCTGGCGGCGCTAGCTGCGGCTGCCCCGGCCCGGCCCCATCTCCGCTCTGCGCCGCGCCGGCCCCAGACACCACGTATTATGTACGGCCCNCGGCAAGGTCACGGCGGTGCCTCCCTGGGAGTGGGCGCTGAGGCCTCCGATCGCGCCCCCCGCAGCACCTCCTCCCTCTAGTCAGCGTCGGAAGCCGCAGGGACCCTGTGCTGTGCTGTCTGTCCAGCCGAGCGGATAGACGTGACAGAAAGTGTCCCGCGAAGGACAAGGCACTGAGCTCAGGGGGCTGGGGATCGCTCAGCAGGAGACCGAGGGGAACTCCCCAGGGAGACACAGTGAGGATGAGGGCCTAGCGCTGGCGTCTGGGGGCTGCCTTGGTAGCAACAGGTTGGTTGTTCAGTGGGAAAAGATGGCAAGAAAGCAAGTTTGGCGGCCAAAGAAGCTACTGAGGAAAGAGTTAGCACCGAGAGCTGGAGATGCTAAAGTGTATCCCACAGAGATTCAATATGTAAGTCCTCTGAAACAATAATGAGAATGCAAAGGGCAGGAGATTTAAAGACTCATATCCATGTGGTGCGCTGAAATATGCACAGAAATAGAATGTTGTTGCATGCAGAAAAAGTGGCAGTGCATTAAAGCAAAATGGGGTAGTATTAGCCAAAGGAAAAGGAAGATATTTCCAAAGTGCCTTGATCACTATAGTATATAAAGAAGAAGGTGAGAAGTAATGGCTTCATCAATAGCCCAAGCTTCTTTGGAAAAACCCCTGCATTTGATGACGATAATGAGTTTGGGTAGTTGCAAACTAGGAATAATAATAAGAAAAAAAATATTAAAAAAAGAGCAAGTAAGGGATGAGATTTGGAGGAAGAAATGCTGGTTTCAGTGCATTTTGTCTTGTCCTTCCAAAACTGTTATGCCTCTCTTGTTTGAGGCAATGAGTAATGCCAAAAGCGTTCCCCTGACCTGAGCAGAACTACTTCACAGCAGTGTGCTGTTCAGTGAGTATAATAAGCATACCCCAGCCCACAGCAGCTAGCACGTAATAAACTGACAACTACTTGTGAAAAAAAACAGGAAAATACAGTGAGGTGATAAATGAGAAGCCAGATGGGTAATCAGTCTTAAAAGAGATTCTGTGATTCATTATCCTGTTAAACTAACAGCAGATTTACATGTAGTATCGAAGTTAGGACTGAATGCTGCTTTATCTCAGATGAGGAAGATATCTTCTATAGAAAAAGCAATTAGTCTACATGATCAGTCCTCCCTCTGTTTACAAAGCTTCTTTTCCTTACTTAGCTATTGACAAAAGTAATAAATAAAAAGAACATGAAATACCATTGTTGGCCCAGTTGTGTTTCCTGAAGTTGTGTTTCCAGAAGTTACATGCTCAGTGAACCAAGACAAATTAATGTTTTAGCAATGGGAACATTTGCAGAATGTTGATCTGTGAAACTCCAAATTAACAACCCTGAATGAGTTACCAAGGGTTAACTATTGGTGGTATCATAGGTTGATTTTAGTTCACTTTTAGCACATTAGGATAACTTTAAACTCAGCCTGAAATCGGAGCTGTTCTTGAAGTGGAGCTGAGTTTGGTTATGAGAAACATTAAACAGAAGGGTGTAAATGCCCTGTTTAACCTTGAAATAGGTAACATCACTGCAAAGATGTTTTAAAATAGCAGAACCTATAAGTGGGACTTGGTGGGACTCAGGGTTTGAGCTGCTGGTATATGAAGGAATTTCCTAATACAGGTCTTACCTCAGTTACCAGCTTTCAAAAAATTTAGACTGTTTATCCTGAGGGCTTCAGTTGGTAGTGGCATGGAGAGGAAGTGCAATATTTTACCTCAAGCTGTATATATGGTTTGGTTTTTTTCCCCTTGTGGAGAGGAAACCCAAGTCTAGTGCGTTCTTTATCTTCCATCTGCTGTTCTAAAGGTTTATAATGGACAGTAGCGAGCATGCCGAGGAAAAACTCCTGTCAAGAACTTCTGTAGGTGGTGGTGTTGGTTGCCATAGAGTTTACAGACTTCTCTCCCACTGAGAGTTTTATCAGCTGAGATTTTATCAGCTGGTTTAATGAACACAGCTTAGGTAGCTTTTGGGAGCCTGTGCTGAGTAGGAGAAATTACAGCTCCTGTAAAGAACGTTTCTCCTGTAGCAAAATGCAGCAATTGGTATGAGACTCAAGTTCACCGAGTTGCAGATGTCTGTTCCTATTTGCTTAATGGTGATGGCAAGATTCCAGAGGCTGTTCTTTTTCATATGTTGTGGCCTGAATAGTTCTGCTGTAATGACATTATTGACACAGTTGCCTGTCCTTACCGTCCTAATGACTGGCTCACCTTCATCTAGGGACCAAGGTCCATAAAACTTCTACTTCTGGAAAACCTGCAGTTGACACAGATCCACAAGGAGCAGGGCTAATGACTAATAGATGTCTGCCCTTCTTCCGGCTTGGAGTCTCCTCAAGGAGCTGTCTTGCCATTAGGCACCCCCCTAAATGATCCTGAGTGGACAGAAATACTGGGGAGCAATGGGGCAAAAGGCAGAGGTCAGTTCAGGTCTATAGTGCTGTTCTGGAGCTAGGAGAATGTATTATAAAGAGTATTATAGTTTTCAAAGCTTCTGATGCAGAGCATGGTTTATGAATTAAAGAGGTGTCTTTTTCAGAGTCAAGACATGCTGCCAGCTGCTGCATTCTTGTTTTATATGAGGTAATTTGTATTGTCCAGAAATTGTGTTTGGCTACTTGTTTGTCAGACCTTTCTGTATTTCTCAGTCCATTGTTCAAAGTGTTCTAGCTAGAAAAAAAATGATTAATTGTCATAATATGTCATATTCTGCCATCGCCATCTTTGGATATAGATTTGTTCTTGTCCCCTGAGCCAGAAATACAGACGATGCTTTCTTGACAATCAAAATCATAAATCTAGGTGTTTTTTTTTTTGTTAGTTTTTTTTATTGTATCCTGAAAATATATGGGGTAGGAATTGCTTGTTCTCTTTTTCATTCCTGTTGGTGTTGGTGAATTTGAATATCACAATCCCCGGAAATATTTAGGAGCTGTGTAATCCAAAATGCACATACACAAGTGATTGAAAATGTGACAGGAACCTCACATGAGTCAGTGAACATTTGCCTGTGAGGGGATGCAGAATGAAGAGGAATAGGCAGTAGGAATTAGAAGTATTTCAGTGACCCATCTTCACTCAGAGACTGCCTCCATTCATCATGTTTATGTTTCCAGTTTCAGTAAGAAATTTTTTGCTCCAAGGCCTAGTCGTTTCCAAATAAGCTTTGCAAGTGCAGTATAACTACATGGTTTAGAGGCAAAAAGCCTTAATTTAGAGGCAAATGAAACAGCAAAATATCAAACCCACCATTTTCTGGAAGTGCCAGGTATTGGACAGCAAATGTGTGCAGCAGTATTTCCTTTGCAGCAACAGCTACTACTACCGCTAGACGGCCGCATTGTTTTAAAATACACTGCCTATGGAGATCAGTGCCTGGGAGCTTGGGTTAATTTTTCAAATTTGGTTTCTTAAGGCAAGACGAATTCAAAGCCAAGGGCAGGTGACGGGAAACTGTTCAGAGTCATCCTAAGAAATTCATTTTCTTTGTGAGGCAGTGTGGTGTAATGTTCAAGGGCAGAGCACCCCTGCCAAGGGAAGACTTTCCAGAGTGCTCTGCTCCCAGTGGGACAGCCAGCCTGGGGCTGAGTTTCTTGGGAGGCTGAGCTGTGGCTGGTGCATGTGTGAGTTACTGTGTTAGAATGGGTTAGACCACATCAGATGAATTTCTCTCTCTTCTCTATTCCTGTGAGGAAAAATGTTTGAACCAAAGAGCCTTTTGGTAAGTCCCACACACCTGTATATTCTGTTCCCAGAGGTCAGGTTGCTAAAGTTGCTTCATATGCAGTGTACCAAGTTCTTCTGTGTTTTGGTGCCCACATGGAAATGGGAGCAACTGAAAACTTGACCTCTGCTGTGAATGCTGAGGATCACGAGGATGACATTAAGAACTCCTCTCAAAGTCCTCTGGAGTCTTTATAAATCTGATTTCTATTTCAGAAGTCATTAGATTTCTTCCTATCATATTTTGATAATCTGATTGGCTTTTATAAAGCAGCCATTATAAGTTTATAATGCAACAACTCTTGGCGGATGGTCTCTTCTATACCATTATGTGTAATACAAATCTTAACAACAGGGCAGAGTGAAAGTAGTACACAAATACAGTGTAATCAACATAGACTCAGTTTTAAAAGACATATTTTGATTATAAGAGCAAATATGGGAAGGACAACACTGTGCTGGTGCATGCATACTGTCAGTGTCTGAGAGTGGCTGCTATCAGGCAAAAACCACGTTGTCTGGAGGATGCTGTGAAGACCTCTGTGCAAAGGCATCTTCTGGTTCAAGGAGTTATCTGTTTTTGTTCTCTGAAACAGTGCAGCCACAATGTTTTTGTAATATAATTAGCCATTATACCAAGCATCAATTGCCAGGCTGTCACTGACTGTCTGTTAGTCCATATTTCTTCTTCAGAAAACACTGCTAGATTTAAGTAATAAAAGTCTCTCCAAACAATTACTTCCCAGAGAGCAGTGAGAAGGATAAGTGCCATCTCAGCTTCTGCAACCAACTGTTTATTTATGGAGGAGAGCATACACTGATTATTCCTATGATGTATAGATGTTATGAGAAAATAAGCATCTCAAATCTATCCAAGGTGCTTGAATAGAGACACAAGGAAAAATTTAAATTCTTTGTAGCCAGTCCAACAAAAATTTCATTTCACCTTTGGTCCTAATGCACTTTTAGAGGACATGGGACTGGTGGGATTGCAGGCAGGTACCCTCAAGAGACCATTCAAGAAAACACTATTATTTCTGAACTAAAAAACAGTCAAAGTTCTGTGGGGACACTGTCCACCTTAATTCACTGATGATGTTCAAAAGTAAACAGACAACAATTATAGGCAGACAAGTTCCACTGTTGTGCACACCTGAGAGTGAGAAGTGTAATCTCTTTGATGTATAAACCAGCAAAGTTCCAGTGTCAATATCATCCTTTTGACATCATCCTCAGACTTCCATGGGAGACATTTAAAACATTGCTGCATCTGTGAATATGTACCAAGTACAAATTGGTGGATACAAATCTTCAGCTTGTGCCCACAGAGTTTTAAAACCCTTTTAATTTCTATGAACATGTTTCACTGTGGGCGTGGTGCTCTGCAGTTGGTAGAATTAATTCAGTAGAGCTCCTTTTCTCTCCAGGATCTTTGACCTCATAACAGTTGTGTGCAGACTTCATGAGGAAATAGCAGTCAACACCCTAACAAAATTTGCTTCACTGACTCTTTTCTTCTGTTTGCTTGCTTGGCGTTATATGATACAACGTTCTCTTATGAATGAATTTTTAACTGAGAATTAAGTTACTTTTTCATTCTATTCTCTTGTTTAATAGCTCAGGACAGGTAATTGTTCTGGGTGTTTTCTGCTGAAAATATTGAAGATTAAGGGACAAATCTTCAAAACTGCATTGGGATCTAATTATTCAGGCAGTGTATCTCATTTAAGAGAGCTAAACCTTTTTAAATCAATGAGATGTAATTATCTAAATAATACATTTGAATCCCTTTTTTTGTAATCTGAGGAAGTTAATGTGGTTTTGATTTGGCTTGTTTATTTGGGGATTGATCATTTTTGTTTGGGTTTTTTTTTTTACCGATTCATACTGTGTAGTGAATTATGCCTCAGTGATTTTTTTTACTTCATGGTAAGATGATCATGGTGCCATCAACATGGTTTGGTGGGTACTGACATAGGCTGGAACTTTCACTGGGTCACCAACTATGCCTTTTTATTGGGGGTTTTGAGTGCAATTTGAATGCTCTACAGCTAGAAGTGGAAAAAGTAGGATCTTCCATTCATTACTGGTATACCAACATTGAAAAAAATTTCTCTAATTCTTTTTGCTAGGTTAACAATTTCAAGGCTGAGAGATATCATTATACTTGGCTATTCAACATCTCTCCTAACAAAGGGCAACAATTCTGTTCTCCAACTCTTAGAACGATTTTTACCTATTCTATAAATGAGGACACAAATTTATTTTGCGAGATTGTAAATTCACTGAAAAAAATGTTTATGGAAGGTTGGAGAAAGGAAATATCTTTTTGTTTGGTTTCGTTGAGAAACCAAAACATGGAAGGAGAGCAGAAAGATTTTGAAAAAAGCATTTTATTAAAGCACTTCTCAAAATCAAATATTTCAAATATCAATTGAAATGTCAAAATATTTCTAGTTTGAAAATTAATCCTTTTATTCTATCATTAAAATAGTTTGGCTTGGTTTTGTTTAACAAATTGACCAAGACAGAGAGAGA
This sequence comes from Toxostoma redivivum, assembly GCA_013397375.1. Classification (NCBI taxonomy): domain Eukaryota; kingdom Metazoa; phylum Chordata; class Aves; order Passeriformes; family Mimidae; genus Toxostoma; species Toxostoma redivivum. The sequence goes on from VXBI01002485.1 coordinate 277,826, forward strand.
AAAGGTAATACAAAGAAATTTATTCACCTCAAATGAAACAAAACCTCTCATTTGTGTCAGTCCAAAATAAATGTTTGTGTTCTTTAATGAAACCCTAAAGCCCTTTTTTTCTCCAGCTGTAGTGGGGTTAATGACTTTCTTGGTTATTTATTCCAATGATTAAATGGTTTTGCTGTTGTTAGGGTGCATCTTGGTCATCACCTGTTTAATTACATTGAATAGACTATGACTTTTATAGGGGAGACTTTTTAGCTGATTTATAGTAGTTTCATTGCTGTAATCAACACTGTGACTGTTGTAGTAGAAGCAATTTCTGGTAGTTAATAACTGTAATTTTAGAGAAAATAATGTATTGTGATAAAGGTGCTCAAAATTAATGCAGTGCTAACAGTGGCTAGAAATGAGGAACATGGTTCTAACTATAAGGCTAACTAATTGTTTTAGCAATTTGCCTATGTGTTTGCTAGATTCTTCTCTGTCCAATTTCATAATCAAGATTGGCAGTCTTTTTGGAAGATGCCCGAGTCCACAGGAAATAACAGGCTTCATGCAGAAGCTGTCTGAAATTGTATTATTATTGTATATTCTAAATTATGCAGAAGACAAGAATACATTTTTATGCTTTTCAGTGTTATCTTAAGAGACAGTAACACCTCTTATTACCTCTTGGGCAACAGTGTAGTTCCACTGGAGTCAAGGGCAAAATTCCCTACAATGACAATAGAGTTCACATTTCACCACTGACTCAACCTAAAATGCTTCCTTAGCTTAGGTGGCTGTGTGGAATAAAACCTTGCTTTGAACCTTAATTGTATATAGGTAGGAATGATAAAAGTGTTTTGCCAAGAAATTGGACTTCCTTCCTGAGTCTTGTAGTAATGGCATCTAAATGCAATTCCAATTCAGTTATGAAGAAGAATAGCATTGCAACACTCCTCAGTCTCAGACTCACTCAAGCCTTAGGCCAAGGACACTTTCAAATGCCTCTAGTACCTCTTCTACTGAGGAAGCTTACTATAAAGCATTTAGAATTGCTACACAGAGATTAAGTGGAGTGAGGAGGCGTTCCAGACTTCCCTTGGCAGGGATTTGTGATAGTTTCTTCAGATCCTTCCTTTAACCACAGCACGGTTTTGGTGGTTGTGGAGGTATTTTTGATTCATTTTAGGGTTTTGTGGGGTTTTTGTTTGTGGTTTTTTGTTTGTTTAAATAATCTTATGCTACATAACGAAGTAGCATTTCAAAATAAGACTAGTTTATTTCTTCATAGATCATGAAAGAGGAATTATCTCAACAGAAAACCCAATTAAAACATACTGCTGCCACGGCTCAAGGGGCTCCTGAATGCATGATTAATACTTTTGTGCCCTTTGACTTGTAGTTAATAGGTATTTAATCTATTACCCTATTTAAACCCAGCTTCAGGACTGCTCTATAATGATGATTACTTGCATGTGTTGCCTGGCCCATAAAGGGATGAGAAACTCCTTTTGTGGTAAAGTCAACAGGAGGGCTGTAGTCTTGCAAACTGGTGAGTGTGAGATTGTTGGTAGCAGCTCTTTCTGTTCTTTGGTGTGTATTATTTTCTCAGGCCTTGGCTTAAGTTGCATGTTGCCAAATAAAAGTTAAGTTACTTACAAAAGCAAGCTTAGTCCCTGAGAGTGCTGGAAGGATGGAAACTCATCTACTGGTTGTGTGAGTTAGCTATTAAGTACTGCTGCACTGGGTTTGTGCACTTGACAATGGCTCCCCTCAAGACTTTTATTTCATTGTAAGTTGACCATTATCTTTATATGCTCAACTCTGAATAAATATCTCTTCAAAATGGCAGAGGCAAGAACTGGGCCTTGCCAGCATCATTAATGTTTACTGCTGCCTCCATCTGCTGCTGCTATGATTTCCTCTCTTGAGAGCCTGTTTGTTTTGACTCTTATTCCCCTTGTTTGTTAATTGCATTCATGCTGTGCTCTTACTGATGAGGGAAAAAGTTGATGTAGAAAGGTCAGTAAAAGAATTGCTCTTTTTTGCTTGTATCTGCTTTAGTAAGGTAGACATTCTTCTGTTATAATTTTTACATGTTTCTCTGTGATTTCTGATCTTGGTAACTATGAGGTAAATTAGGAAACACCTTTACTGAATTCCATTAATGCTAAGCCAAATTGCAGTTTGCTATCAGTTTTTGTTTAATTGGACCAGATATTTATATACTTCCTGTCCCCAGAACATGTTACCTGTTGGATTGTATTACTTAACAAGCCTTAAAGGTTTTGCAAGAGATACTGGGTGCTGTGCTCTAAAGCTGTGGGGGGAAAAAGAATCTGAGATTCTTGACATGGATGCCTGACTATTTTGATTGTTTAATTTATTAAGGGCACATCTTTAAAGGAAGGGGTTCTCATACCCACTGTTCCTGCATCTGAGAACATCCTGAACTGTGGGTGGCACTTGAGGGAATTAGGGTACTTCTCAAGAAGGAAGATGTATTCCTAACTATGTGTTCATACATCACGGTAGATATTTCACTCACCAAATAGCCATAGATAGTGTACTCAGTGACTTGGGATTACAAACTGGGAAAAGATGCAGCTAAGAAGTCTTATTTCTTTAACATTTTGGGTACTTTAGCACATCTCCTTCAAAAACACATTCCATCTTTTTGTAGTAAAATCATTTGGCATACAAATGAACTCAGTGTCTGGTATATTTTGAATGAGATGAAACTGGAAATGAATAGAGACAGTTATAGAAATAGGACTAAGTGGTTTGATACTCATGGATTTGGAGGCCTGAATTGATCTATCATTTGTTAAATTACCTGATTGTATACTGTGGTTATTTATCACTACATGATAGTAACTGTGCAGCTTTATAGAAATGTATTAGTGTTATTCTGAAGATATGAGAAACAATGTCCAAAAAGTTTAAAATAATTTTGAAATCCATGGAAATAACTCAAGATGTTTATGTTCTTAGTCCAGGCAGTGACTTAAGGAGTGGAAAATGGCTAGTAGGTTTATCAAGGTCATCTGAGATGATGGTTATTATAAATGGCATGATTTATGTTCAGTGTTACACAGGCTTAATAAATTCTGTTCCTAAAATCTGATTCTAGTCTGCTTAATACTGACGCTGAATGTTACAGTAAGTTTTGGTAATCCACACTTCCATTCAAACCTGTTGCTGCATTCTAGTGAGACACAGCAGTCTTCAAAATATTTGATTCACTTAACACCATGACTAGCACAATTTGTCCGATATTTATGTTCAAAAAACAGTTCTGCAAGACATGTTTTAGGGTCTGGTAGTCACATTTTTACATTCATAAGAGCATTCCTTTTCCTGGGTACATAGATGCCTTGCAACAAAGGAAACTACCTACATTCTATAACTCATTACATAAAAATTGCTCTCAAGTATTAGTGAAGGTATTTTCAGCTTAGTGTTTTTAAGGAGAAATGTATAAGAATACACAGGTTACCAATACAATGATGTCTCAATACTAGAATCTTTGTAGCTAACTCTTAAAAACATAACTTTTTCTCATGGCTGTTTCATCAGGGAGGAGTCCAAAAGTACTCACTTGTATCATATCCCTTTTTGGAGAAAATTGGTATAGCTTTGCTTGAAGTTAGTAGAACTTTGATGAATCTCATCTTCTGGGACCTCTGGTCATAAAGCCAGAAATTCTCTGAAATTTGAATTGCATAATAATACCGTTCATCTGGCAGAGAGGCTTATGATTCAAGGTGACAGGACTTAGAGTATTGTTTCAGAAAAATGTGTCCAACCAGGGATTGTCTTGGACTCCTATGAGATTGTCACATCTCACAGAACTAAAATACAGCCAAAAGTTAGAAAAGACCTGTAGTTAAACAAAATTTTCAGAATATGGTGTTGATGTTGAGGGGTGTGAAAAACAGGTAGAATGTGACAATAGAGACAGCTACTTATTTGGTTGCTTTGCTCTTGTTCCAGCTGGGTACCCTAAGCATTCTTAACCACATCAGAAAGTTTGTGGAAGTAATCTCATCTCATACAAACAAAATACTGTTTTCCTCACTGTAGGAGCACTCCAGGGAGCTTATAAGGAAGGGCTGGTGATGGGCGATGCTGTTTGACTGATGTGGCTCATCATAAGCAATGTCATCTCTGTGAAGGAGGAAACCTTGATCAAATTTTCTTCTTGCTGTGTCCTCTAGTGCAAGGCACTATATTTGGGAATTGTCTTTCCTATCTGCTGACTCATCCATGTCTAAAATAAAAGGACGTTAGGCTTTTTTTAGACCAAGGAAACCGTTATAATTTTTATAGAACTTGGCATCTCTTAGTAACAGGAACAACTGTCTCTGCAGTTCCTTGTACTTCTGTTAGGTGGTATAATATCCCTTCCAACCCAGATCATTCTCAGGTACCTGTTTATCAGTAAATAAAATAGTCCAGGTCCTTTACTATGTGGTCTTGATTGCAACTTGGCCTGGCCTGGCTTTTGTCTGTAGAGCCACATGCATATCTATCCCCATTTTCCCCCACCATCCATGCTGCACGTGAGAAGCATGTTCTGTGGCTATGTCCTTACATTGTCAGGGTGACATGAGTCAAAATGGGGTCAGCGTGACAACAAGCAGTGTCATGAGAAGATGTTCATATCTGTGCTCTTGCTGGATCACTATTATAGAAATAGCTATGGGGGGATGGCAATGAAGTTCCAGGTTCATGCCCCAGAGCTGTTTGTTAAGTGACATCCCCCTTCTGCTGCTTCCATGTTCACATCCACATCTTCTGCCTGAATCAGAAGGAACTTGACTTTCTCTGAGCCCTGAGCCTGGAGGAACTTATCCATCAGCTGTGGCTGGAGAAGATAACCCTCATGGTCAGAGTCTACTGGAAGGAGTCTTAAAGGGCTCCAGCACTTTTTTATTTGAAGTGTTGGCTATACGAAGCAGGAGGATGGTTTGTCTCTTGAGACTTTTGCATATTTGATTTCTTAACCGTTTGTGCAGAGGGGGTGGCCTGTCCCTCCTTAAAATGCTTGCAAATGGATCTCGGTCTGACTTTAGTAGACCTGAACACAACTTACTATGTTGCATCACTTTTTAGAAACCCACACTTTTGTATTTTCTTCTGTCTCTTGTGCTTGTTAAATTCATTGCTAATTGAGAAATAAATTGCCTAATTACACCCAAGATTCTGCCTGAGTCCTAAAAGTATTGAAGTTGTAAATTATCTAGTCCAGGCCACTGTGAAGTTGTAATTGCATTTTAAGACCTCAGTAGTTTACCACAGAGATGTCTTTTGTTAGGTGTTAACACCTTCCTCAGGTGGTGAGGTCACAATAGGGCATTTCTCATTGCTTTCTCTGTCTTTGCTGTCTGCTCTTAGATTCTGCACCCTTGAATTTTTGACGTGGCTGATACATTTAAAGGCATACCCATTGACTAATCTTAAATAATATGCAAGAAATGTAGTTTTATTTTGAAAATATCTATACTGTATTTTGTTAACTTTCCCACCCCTAGATTTTTGAAAAGAATATATAAGAAGACTATTCACCCTGTGGCTTAGTACCCATCTTATGTTTTGTGTTATTCAGTAATGATTACAGATCTCACCTGAGATAAGGGAGTTCCCATTTCCAGTGTTTCAGGATACCTGTGGGAAAATCTGGGAGCTAAGTATTGTAGTGTTTGTAGATCAGGAAGAGTGTGTAGCCATGGTCACTTAGGACCTAGTTTCCAAGCTCTGACGCCAGTGCCAGTGAGCCTTGATAAGAACATGGTGGCTTGTCAAGAATGGGGAAACTGAGATGGACAATCAGGGTTATGTCTGGCTTGAGTGCACCTGTATGATTGCAGTTACACCTTGGGATTGCAATGGGGCACCTACCATGGAATAACTCTGTTCTAAGCATAATTTTTTCAAGGGTGGGTTTTTCAAAAGGCCAAATGAAGTTCCTTCAAACTGGAATATTTTCATACTGGAGTGGGCAAAGAGTGAGTCAAAGCAGGTCTTGATACCATTAGCAGCTACCTCATTAGGATTATAAGAGGATGTGTGTCATCTCAGAGAACAGGTAAAGCATACGTTTGACCTGATTTTTAAAATGATTGAAAAAAAATCAAGAGGAAATGGAAATAGAGGGCCTGGAAAAGAGCTAACATGGAGTCATAACTAATCAGTATGATGCTCTTTCACAGGGAAGATGCCATTCCAAAACGTCTGCACAGTACAGTCATATACAAGATAGCATTCCTTTTGGCAATATTGGGGCACTGCTGAATTCTCATGGTTAGTCTGGAAATATCCAAAGTGAGTGTGTTGGAAATTCAGAAGTAGTAAAGCCTAAATATGCCCTTCAAAGGAAGTGTGGAGCAATTGTGCTCTGTTTAAAGCAGTGACTGAAGTTGGGACATAAGATTTCAAGACTGCTGCAAAAATGGGGAAAATCTGTTCCCTGCAGCTTTAGCAGGCAGCTGGACATAAATGCACAGCAAGAGTTTGTCTTCAGTAATAGGGACTATTTTTTAACTGAATTCAGCTATACAGTTAAATATAGTTGTTCTTAAAATGATTATTCCTAAGAAAATCTTTCAGATAGACCACCTCTGCCAGGCTTTATTCTATAATTAGTCCTGTCCTACATATTTTTTTTCATGACTAACTCACACAGAAGCTATTGGGAGGAAGGCATACTTGCAAATCCCCTGAATTACATGCTGAGCTGCTGATCTGTGAAAGCTCATGCATGATAATGGGACTTAAATGCTTAAAATACCCCTGAGAAATCTGAGTATGAGGCCTTCCAAGGCTTTAGAACAATCACTGAAGAGCCCTGAATTTGAGCATAAATTGTTCATTTGTTTTCTGAAAATGGAATTCATAAAATGCTGAATATCTCAACAGGCTATTCTAGCCCCTTGAGATCCACCTCTATCTCCTCAGACATTGTCCTTGTGGCACAGGTGCCTAAATGTCTGATTAGAGGTTCTCAGTCCCATCTACTAGAGTAAACTGATGTATGAACAATGGACTGTATAAAAGTTAAGATTTGTTGATTCTTATACCTCATAGGTGCCTTCTGAAAATATTTTCTTATTGCTTCTAACAGTGGATTTTAGCAGAATGGTCAAGGACTCTCCAGTTCCTGCTCAGACTGCACTAGTTTTGAAATCAGTGGTTTGCTAAAAGATTATTATTCTGCTCTTTTTGTTAGTCAGCTTTTAGAAACATTGTTTCTAAAATCCTGCAGAAAGAGGGTCTCTGCTCACAGCAAAGATTTTCTTGAGTTGATATTCAAGCATTTTAGTATTTAAAGCTTGTGGCTTTTGCTTCCTTTTTTTTTGCCCCCTTATTCTCAATAAGGGCTGTTATGAACATCACCCTCTTAATACCACAGCATTTCAGTACCTGCATTAAAGTTGCTCAGCCCTTCTATGTAAAACTTCCCAACCCTCCCAGCTGCTCTGCATCAGAAGATTAGTTCCAACACCAAGTGAATGGCTTTGTGATACGGGAATGAGACCTGCAAGTCTGTAGGCTTTTGATTTTGAGCTCAGAAACTTCTAGTGGAAGAAATTAGGTTGCACACAGCTTTACTGTGATTCTTGTAGTGCTCATTGGATCTGGAGAAGGATGGATGATGTTCTGCCAGTACTTCATGACCTCTTGTGCACTGAGCCCCTGTGGGACAGGGGATTGTACCTCTCTTTGTTCCTTTTCTGTGAGACACTTGAAACAATGTAAGTGAAATATGGAAGCAGGCCTTGAACAAATCCATTCACAGAAAGCTGTATGGATATGAGGGTATGTGGTACCAGTCCTGTCAAAAGCCATGCTTCCTTTCCTGCTTTATACGCTTTATGGCTTCCCACTTCTCAGGAAATAGAAGCTAGACATGAATTTTAGTAAATGCAAGTGGGTATAAAACAATGGCCTTTTGAAAATTTAAGCACTGGAATCTGCAGTGTGTGACCTTGATCACTGTGAAGAGAATTTTGAGGCAAGCTTTAAAAGTGAAATGAGGATGCAGTTTTCCTTGGCAAAGGAAGTGGAAGGCTGTTGTGGGCATGCAGGTGTTTACAGCTAGGATGTCTTTCAGATAAAAGATGCCAAAAAATGAAGTGATGGTTGCTGCAGTGAAGGTAGCTTAGTCTTGAACTGCTTGAGGCTGGGTTTAAGATTTCTCATATAGCAATACTCTTACTTTCTGTAGCATAAACCATGCTGTCTCCATCCCAGTAGTTTGCAGCACAGCTCAACTGCACGGTGAGGAGTGTGCACATCCTCCATCAAAGTCATTTGGCTGGTAGCCTCTCTGTTCTTGGTGATTAATCAGTCTTATGTGTACCGGAGCCAACCTTAATCCCTGACACTTTCTATCAAAGAGGCTTTTAATGGAAAAGGTGTTACAGGGAAAGGGCAGGGACAGAGAAGGTGTTAACTTGCAATTTGATGTTTTGAAAGTCAAAAGGACACATGCTCCTGCTGTATTCGCAGGAAAAACAATTAAGAAAGTAACCAAAATCAATTATCCACATCATAGCTGTTCTGTAAGTTCAAGGTTAAGTGGACCACTTTCTAAATTTAAAACAAATGCATGCAGCCTAAACCTGATGAAAGAGTAGGTTGCAGGCTGCACAATATATCAAGAACTTGCAATTTACTTGGTTTACATAAAGTAGTGCTTAAAATCCAGGTCCAGATGGTTAAAGGTGCTGCTGAGTTTGTGTTTGCTTTTATATAGATATACACATTGTATATAAATATATAAAAATTATTTTAGGAGGTTTATACTGAATTCTCAACTGCTTTTGAAAAGGAATACCCAGGAGGAGTTTTCCATAAGTACTGCATCTTATTCCAAGGATGTGGGTTTTACAGAAACCGGAGAGAACTGAGCTGCTTCTATATCTTTTTGAGCTATTTAATTCATTAGGATAGTTTTCAGTTTCATTGCTAGCTTTGAAAAATGTATTCATAAGGCCTTCTCCTTCAAGCCCTATAGTGACACTCTGTTTCCCTTTATTGCTGCTTTCTGTTCTTGGAATTTGTAGAGTACAAAACTAATGTTTGTCGTGATATTCTGGTTCGGTTACTTAGTGAAAATCTCTCATCTGACTGCTAGATTTTGTTCTGTAAGATCATAGGAGGATAGATTCTTGGAAAAGCATGAAGTTGATATTTTAAATTGTAATTGGATATTACCCCCCAAAAAAAACTGCTAAAGAGATTTCATGTTCTTTGAGTCTTTATGTACTTCAAGCAAAATGTTACAGTAACATTAAGCTGTGTAAAAAGATTCAGCTTCATCACCTAGACAGTAATTAGTGAAGTGCTAGATACTACAGTCATACCACTTTTTGCAGTTTCCTTGACACTACAGATTCTGCAACTGATTCTAAGATGGTGGTGTCCATCTCACTGAGCATTTGGAAAAAACCAGTAGTTATGTGAAGCTTGTAAGTTGAGGCAGTGTTGTGGTTAGGATCCCTGTGCTCTGCCTCTACTTGCTTTCCTCTCACAGCTGTAGCAGCAGTGAATGAATTAGAAGTTATATTTAGTTCTCCTTGGTGAGTCAGAGGCTGTTAAGAATGACTTGGAGGAAAATGGCTGAGAATATTGAATTGCTGACCAAGCACATGCTGGTAATAGTCCTGTGACTTTACAGGAGACTGACTGTCACAGGACTAACAATAATACAAGTGAAACCACTGCTCTGCTGCTGAAGCCCTCTCTGTCATTTTACTTTCAGGATAAAGTCCACTTGGTAGGGAACAGGCCACCTTTCTGTGGTGCTGTGTTGGAGCTTTTTACATCCTATTCAGAAGTTACATGTCCTGCAAAACACGCAGTGAGATAGAAAGGTTTTCTTTTTTGAAGTATGACAAGATGCTGTGGATTGGATAAATGGTGGTACCTCACGTTTTGTGACAGAAAATCTCCTAATTTCCACTGAGCAAAGATTTGATGCTTCTCACAAGGAGGCACTGGTTGGGAATGTGAAACTCAAGGGGAACTTTGTCCGTAGTGACCATGAAATAGTGGAGTTTGAGATCCTTAGGGCAGCAAACAGGGCACACAGCAAACTCACTACCTTGGAATTCAGAAGAGCAGACTTTGGCCTCCTTAGGGATCTGTTTGTAGAGTACCATGGAACAAAGCCCTGGAGGGAAGAGCGGACCAAGAAAGTTTTTTAGTATTCAAGAATCACCTCATCCAAGCTTGGAAGTGATGCATCCCTATGAAGAGGAAGTCAGATAAAAATGCCAGGAGACCAGGCATATCAGGTTGGAGAACAACTAAGGAACCTGAAGGTGCATAAGCCCATGGTACCTGATGAGGTGTGTCTGTGGGTCCTGGGGGCAGGTGAAGCAGCTAAGGCATTATCAATCATATATGAAAAGTCATGGCAGTCTGGTCAAGTTCTCACTGTCTGGAAAATGAGAAACACAAACTCTGTTTTTAAAAAGGGAATAAAGGAAGACCCAGGGAGCTACAGGCCAGTCAGTCTCACCTTGGTGCCTGGCAAGGCCAAGAATCAGAGCCTCCTGGAAACTCAGCTAAGACACCTGGAAAACAAGGAGGTGATTGGTGTCATGAACAAGTGTTTGAGATGGCTTAAAAAATCATTGGCAAGGGTATGAGCAAAAGTCAGATTTAATATTAAGTGACATGCCACAACAAGTTTGTGGGCAAGATTCACTCTACTATTGCAGGACAGCTAAGGCACAACAAGAGAAAGGAAGCAACAATGAAGAAAAGAAATCAAAATCCAGGCAAAGTAGAAATGAACTGAGAACTACCTAGGGATGTGTGTGTGGGACCGATACCAATGACAAAAGAACAGTCAGGGCAAGGTTAAAAAGGACTACAGCCCAAAAGTTTAACAACACTCAAACTTAACAATACTTTAACCTAAATTATACCTTAAGCCTAGTAATTTAGCATAGGGAAAGCACTTCTATCCAACTTAACTTATAACTTAATTTATAACTTAACTGTAACAATCTAAGAAAGAAATAACACTTAACAGCATTTAACCTAATTTATAATGTCCAAGTTATGCTTAGCAACTTGTCAGAAGGGCATTTAGTTTAGTTTATAACTTAGGTCTAACAACTTAGCAAGAGAACAACACTTAGCAGCATTTGAGTAAGCTTATAACTATAAGTTAACCTTACTTACAGGTCTGGATTCGTAGCTATCTGAGGTAATTAATGCAGCAGCTTGGAAAAAAACAAATAGAGATCACTGCTTCTTCTAGCAGAATCCATCTTTATTACACATGCTTCAGAATTTTTATGTTTCCACTATGGAAAACTTTTGGGAAAGTGGAGAAAGAAAGACAAAACAGCCACACCACCAAGCGCCTGGAGCAGATGTTGCTGCCCTTATCAGTCATTCACTCAAACATGGCACCTCCCAGCATTCTGGGTAGTAAAGGAAAACATTGATACATGGTGTCTATGGCTGGAGTCAATCCTTTGGTGACTCTTGGTTTCCCAAGAGAACAGAGACTTTGTCAAAGTCGAGATAAATGTGACAGGGTGCTGCTTCTACACAGAGCTCTTATTAAGATCGGGATAGCTGCAGCAGACTGCTGCTTCTACACTCAAACATCAAAGAAAGCAGCATTTCTCTCAGATTTGCTATAGCATATGTGCAGGGGCATGCATATAGACAGAAACAGTCAATGCAAGCAAGGTACCGGTGAAAAATTCCTCTCAGAGGTCAGTGAAGTACTCATTTTGGATGCTTTTACATCTCCCAGCATCGGATCAACATGAAGGATCAGGCCTCAAGGAGTGAGGTATCAGCCCAGAATACATGGTGTTTTGGCAATCCTCCAGGCATAGCAAACCTGAGGGTTTGCTGGCTCTAAGAGGGGTCCCCCTTAGAGGGAGGTTGCTGGTCACAGCTTGCTGCTGGCCAGGAGAGGTCAAATAGTCTTATTTTGGACCGCTGTTTATAGGGTCACAAAATGGTAGGCTTTGGTCATCACAGTGTTTCAACCTGGCCACAGTTTGGGTCAGCCTTTCTTTGAAGGCATGAGAAGAGGATTATTATGCCATTTAGACAACAGGAATATTTCCTGAGGCTGGTCTTAAGGAAAACAGCAGCTTGTTAGCAATTCCTGGGAGCAGACCAGGATCAACTGATCATTCTGATCAGCTTGGGAAGAGCTAAGCTCAGGTGCTTTCAAGGTGTTTTCAAGGCCAAGGCCTAATGAGCATTTCTCAGATCACACTGCAGCCTGAAAAGGAGCAGGGAAGAGTGTACCACTGCAATTGGTGACAGCCAACACAGTTTCACTAAGGACATATTATGACTGACAAGTTTGGTGGCCTTCATTGATGAAGTGACAGCATTAGTGTATAAGTAAGAAAAACTGGCATCACCTACTTGGGCTTCTACAAAGCATTTGATGCTGAACCTCATGGCATCCTCCTCTGTAAACTGGAGGAGCATGGATTTGATGGTGTCATGGTTTGACGCTGGCCAAATACCAGGCACTCATGACAGCTGCTCACCTTCCCCTGCTACAGCTGGGCAGAGGAGAGAAAAGAAGAAATTAATGAAGGTTTCATGAGATAAGGACTGGGAGAAAACACTCCAAGGGCAAAACAGGCTCAACTTAGAGGAACAAAGCGAGTTTATTACTAGCAAAATCAGAGGAGGATAATGAGAAGTAAAATGAGCCATTAAAATACATAATTTTGTTTCCCCAACCCCTCCCCCTTTCCCAAAAACAGCCTAGGGAGACGGGGCCAGCAGGGGTTTGGTTAGTTTGTCATCTGAGGCTTTCTTTCACTGCTCAGGGAGAAGAGTCTTTCCCCTGTGAGACCATGGGATCCCTCCCATGGGGGACAGTTCTCTGCAAACTTCTCCAATGTGGTTCCACTCTCACAAGCAGCAGTCATCCCAAAACTGCTGCAGTGTGAGTCCCTCCCACAGGCAGACAGTCCTTCCAAAACTGATGTGGTGTGGGTCTCTCTTCCAGGGGTGCAGTCCTCCAAGGAGAGGCTGCTCCAGCCTGGAAGCGGGGTCCCCTCTCTCCACTGGGTCTCCTACTGGGTCACAGCCTCATCCAGGCATCCACCTGCTCCAGCATGGGGAACCACTCCCACAGGCTGTGGGTGGATCTCTCCCACATGGATCCCATGGGCTGCAGGGGCACAGCTGCTTCACCATGGTCTCACCACAGCCCGCAGAGGAGTCTCAGCTCTGGCACCTGGAGCACCCTCCTCCCTCCTTCTCCACTGACCTTGGTGTCTCCATGTTGTTTCCCTCACATATTCCCACCTCCTTCTCTTCTCTAGCTGGAATTAAAACTGCATCCCCCTTTGTTTTGATTTTCTTCTTAAATATGTGGTCACAGAGGTGTCACCAGCACCTCTAATTGGCCCAACTTTGGCCAGCAGCATGTCCATCTTCAGAGCCATCAGCTTCCAGAAGCTTCTCACAGGAGCCACCTCTGTGACTCCCCCACTCCTACCAAAAACCAGGCTGTGCAAAACCAACAGAGATGGAGGGACCACACAGTGTAGAAGGAATTGTCTGGATGGCTGTGCTCAAAGGGTTATGGTAAATGGCTCCAGGCTGCTGCCAGGTGGCATTCCTCAAGGGTTTGTGTGGAGACCAGTGCTGTGTAACATCTTCATCGGCAGTATGACAGTAGGAGTGAATACATCCGGCAGCAAGTTCGTTGATGACACCAAGCTGTGTGGTGCAGTTGACACACTGGAGGGAAGGGATGCTGTCCAGAGGGACCCTGACAGGCCTGAAAGGTGGGCCCATGCACACCTCATGAAGTTCTAACAAGCATAGAACATATAATATCATCCACTTGGGTTGGGGCAATCCCATGCACAAAGACAGGCTGGGCAAAGAATGGTTTGAGAGCAGCCCTGAGGAAAAGGACTTGTGTGTGCCGGGGGATAAGAAGCTCACCATGAGGCAGCAATGTGCACTCACAGCCCAGAAAAACCAGCTGGAACCCCTAATACTCCACTCTTATGGATTCTACCTGGAGTACTGCACTCAGCTCTCAGGTCCCCAACATAAGCTTATGGTCCTTTGGAGCAAGTCCAGAGGAGGGCCATGAAAATTATCAGAGGGCTGAAGTATTTTTCCTGGGAAGACCAAGCTGAGAGATTTGGATTACTCAGCTATGAGGAGAACTTACTGCAGCCTTTCAGTACCTAAGAGGGACCTACAAGAGAGCTGGAGAGGAACTTTTTAGAAGGACGTGAGGTGATAGGATATGGAAGGGGGGAACAGCTTCAAACTGAAAGAAGGTGGATTTAGATTAGATTTCAGGAACAAACTCTTTGCTATGAACCAGATTGCCCTTGGAGGTTATGGATTCCCCATCCCTAGAATTGTTCAAAGCCAGGCTGGATGGTGTTGCACCAGACCTCTCATTAGGGGTAGAAATGACCAAGACAGATTCTCATTCAACAATATGAAAAGGGTACCAGTTTATTCTTCTTTACAGCTTTACTATCCTGACTCTGACTACAGCAAGCTCCTACTGTAGGGTCTAACCTGCAGACTCTGCCTGCTGGCTATTTCCTGCTGCAGTATGACTGCAAGTATTGGTTTGCAGACTCTGAATGCAGGCTTTCACCCAGCTCAGCTATCGTTGCAGGCTCCAACTCCATCAGACCCAGACTGACTTCATAGCAGACCTCTTACTGCAGCAACTCTCTTCCTTGTATCAGTCTTCTTTGTGTCTCTCTGGATAGTTCCTCTTTCTCCAAGATCCTCCCTGACCACCCAACCCACCCTTTTATCACACTTATCTTTATTAGTCAAAGCTGCAACCCATTAAGGGCAAAGCTATTCCTCTGGTAATTAGTACAACTGTGACTTAGGAGTGGCAAGGTCACCTGTAATCTCTTCTTCTACACCTACAGGATGGGGCATTGAGCAACATAGTATAGTGGAAGGTATCCCTGTCCACGGTGGGGAGGTTGGAACTTGATGAATGATAACGNATTAGTCAAAGCTGCAACCCATTAAGGGCAAAGCTATTCCTCTGGTAATTAGTACAACTGTGACTTAGGAGTGGCAAGGTCACCTGTAATCTCTTCTTCTACACCTACAGGATGGGGCATTGAGCAACATAGTATAGTGGAAGGTATCCCTGTCCACGGTGGGGAGGTTGGAACTTGATGAATGATAACGTCCTTTAGTCCTTTCCAAAAGGAAACCAAAAGCATTCTACGATATGAGTAATTACACAGATCTAGGTAGATCAGGTAGCTCCACCCAATTCTATGTGAAGGATTGATGGGAAAGTGTTGTCACAGGTACGTGTGCAAGTTTTACACTGCTATGGTATACTGGTTTAAATTCATACCTTGGATTATACAAAACACATTTATTTTGCACATTTTGGGGAGCTGAAAATAAAGCCTCCTAATTATCAGTGATACTGTCAACTATGGTAATAATCTTGTTCTGGTGAGCAGTCTTGAATGCAGTAATGTTAAAACACAGCCATTAGCAAGTCTCTGTGGTAAAAGCTTTTGTACAAGGCTTGATGCATCTACAGCATTATAGCCTATAATTTTGCAGGGATTTAGAAAGGAGAAGTATTTTTACAGGTGACCAAGCATTTTACGTAATAGTAGAAAGCATTCAGATAAAAATAAGTAACATAAAGGCAAAGCTGTTTGTTGGCTGAGGTTAAGTTAGGGATGTGAACCTCTGTGTTCTGGGGCAAAAGCTATCTTAAACTGAATGAAGGAAAGGAGAAACTGTGTAGTTCAGCATCGTGTAGCAGCCAGGCATGGACTTTCTTAAGCATTTCTCTTAAGTGCATATAGATCTGGACTTGATTCCCATGTAGATGAAGGCAGACTACTTCTTTGCTGCATGCCAAATGTTTCTCTGCCCTTGTGTGGCATCTCCTAACAGCATGCATATCTATGTTTTATTGCATTCAATGTTTTCTAGTCTAATTATAGTTTCATTGCTTCCCAAGTAAGTCTAGCTCTGCTACTCATTCTGATTCACCACTCTAACTTAATTATTTGATGTTCTCAGTAAACAGACACTCTGGGAGACAACTGGTGATTGTTTTAAAAGAAATCACTGCAGGATTTCAAGCTATCAAAATTATTTCTATGGAATATGATTGTGTCATCCTTCATCCCAATTTCATACCTAAAATTACTTAAAAAATACAGTCAATCCCCCTATACCCAAAATTCATATTTGTAACTGCTGCAAGTTTTAAATATCCAGCATATATCTTCAAAATTTTCCAGTGTAAAACAGTTTGTGTGCATTCTTCATCATGAAGCAGACTGTTGTACATATTTATCACAATAGCATCTTTAACAGCAATGTGACCCATGTATTACTTGATGGCTAATGTAAAGGTAAATATTTTGTTTAATTTATAGCCCTAGAATCTTTGAGCATGCCATTAAAGTGCATCCATATGCTTATTAATGTAAAAAGGCAAGACAGGCAGTTTGCAATGTTTACAAATTCCTCTGGCTACCACAATGTGCCAAGGATCTGCAAAAGAGTTAAAGAAACGCTGTTGTGCTTTTTACTTCTGTGGAACAGCTTATATTTGTAATAAATGTTAGCAGGTTTCCATGGTTAGGGAGCTGCTCATGGCCACTGTCTAGCCCAGAGCTAATTCTATGGATGTTACCATGGGCACTGATGGAAGAAAATTCATATTAAATGAAAGAGAATCATGGAAAAAAGGCAGGAGGCAGAGAAGGAGTGACAGTTATAATTGTGTTAGAGGTCAGGAAGGTCTTATAGCTGTGGAAGAGCTGTGAAGCTGTATTGGCATGATATAGTACAGAAATATTCAATGTGTGTATGTTGGGGCTAAGGAAAGCTTGAGGAAATAATGCTTCCAGCCCAAGAGCAAGACTATGCTGTTGTCCTAATCACCTAGGAGCTGTGACTCTTAAGCTCACACTGCTAGAATAAAAAAAACCCATGTATTTTGCTCTCTGTCGGCAATATAGAGTGAGTGTGTGTCCCTGATTCTCTCCTTTAGGAATATGCTGCCCATATATATAATCACATTTAAGTGAAGCATGGAGCATGTCATCTTAGAAGCATTACAACACCCAGGCAGCTTCATTGATGTGAGCAGCTGATTTGTGCTGTCCATATCTCAGCCATTTGAGAAATAAGATTATAAAAAATCCAAACACTCACTCCCCCTGCAGCCCTCCCCCTGCAAACCAAACTGTCTTGGTTTAAGA
>VXBI01002486.1:0-42490 GCA_013397375.1 Toxostoma redivivum
TTGAATTGTAAACCAGGACAAGACTATTTACTACTAGATTGCGGGGTGATAAAACAATTTCACTTAAAACCGTGGATGCCACATATGCACCCACTTCACAGAGCTGGAAAAGGTAAAATGGTAGAAAAATCTCATTAACAACAAACTCCTTCACCCACCAGATCCTGTTGTGCTCCTATCCTGCTCTATCAATGCGGATACCTTAGTTTGTACCTCAGCACTCATCTGTTTTTACTCCTTACTTTAAAACAAGAGGATTGAAAAAAACCAAAAAAATCACACATGAAGTATACCCCCCAATTTCTGTTTGCTGTTTTTGTCTGGCAGTTTTGGACTCAAGGCAGCAGAACACTGGTTCCTTTATTTTGGAGGGGGTTTTGTGGTTGGACAGGGTTTCAATCACTTAGCAGTTGCTAGTGCTAGTAATGTAATTATTCATCACAAAAATAAAGTTTCTTTCCACTTTTCACTCTTCAACTTCTGTTTCTCAAGCAAAATAGCCCCCAAAAAGCAACATAGGAAAACGTCACTGGACCACAAAACCCAAAACCATGAACAGCCTACATGTTAATAAATTCATTCACTACCAAAACTCTTCAGGGGAAAAAAAAATAAAAGGCCCTCTTTTTGCCTAGCATGTATCTCACACAAACTCCCCTTTTTTTTGCTTTCCTCTGCTGCACTTCCCAATTGCTACTCATCAGTACAGCAAACTGAACACCACTTTTTCAGCAAAAAGAAAGATGATAGAATCCTGTTGGATGAGTGCTGCATGTTCAGTCACAAAGGTGCAAATAAATTGTGCTGGAAAGAGAGGCACAGCAAATACAGACTGACAAAAGTCTTTTAAGTCCCACTTGGCAACACACAGATATCAGTAAGCAAAGTGAAGATCTTTTCTAACTATTATTTCCCTTCCCAAGCCTCTTCCTCCCAGATGAAGGAAAAGGCATCAGGTTGTGAATAACTGCTAGTTCAAAATGTCAGAAACTCAGCTGAGTTGATTTTTGGCTTTTTTAACAAATGTACAAATTATTTTCCATGGAAAAGTTGCTAAGCTGGACTCCACAAACACAAAGACCCATGCTCAGCAGTGGGGAGAAGCCAGGGGAAGACATCATAGACCCTCAAAAGGTCTTAGCTTCCCAGCACAACGTTTTGCATCTACAGCTGCACCTTTAGAAAATTCATACCTTTGCTCCTTTCATTAGGAAGCTGTGCTTCTAAACCCTTTCGTCTCCTCATCCAAGCACGAGTGACAGGCACGGTCCTGCCCTCGACTCAACACTAGGTGTCACTTCCGCTTCAGAAATGCCACCGAGAAATGGAAACACTTCAGAAAAAACTCAACCCACCTGGCATCAGATTTTTCAGGGAATATCTGCACCTACAACTCTACAAGTCGTGGACAGGTACAGAATTTTAAAATTTTACATTTATCAAACTATGCATCTAGAAAACATCAGAAAATATTAGACAATGCTTTATTATACTTAACATAGCAGTGACAGAAGAGTTTCTCTTCTCCCTTGTGGGTGCAAAGGAACACTTTCCTACATAAACAAAGGACCACAAAGCAGAGAAGCTGCCAGTCTGCTCTGGCAAAGAGGCTTCCCTGGCGGGCCTGTCTCTGCTTCCACTTGCTGCTGTAGGTGGGAGAGCTGCTGTGCTGCTTTCAGTCTTTCCTTGCCTGTCAAAAGGCTTCTGAGAAGCAGTTCAGAGGAGAGAAAGTGGCAAGAGTGAGTATCAGGGCTCTGAGGCAGGTTAGGGCATGAAGGAAGTACTGGCAAGAATAAAGTAAAAACAGAAAAAAAACCAGAAAAGATAGAGAAGTGGGGTACAGAGGTAGGGAAAAAGGTTCCCCCTGGGGGCACTGTAGTAGGGCTGTTTTATTTTGTATGTCTTACAGAAAGTGAAGTAGGAGACAAGAAAGAGATAGGTGGGCTTAAAAAACAGAAGAAAATACTTTAGGAATTGAAATTGTGTGCATCCACAAGACATCATAAAGACCAAAGGCACCATGTGGTTTAAAAATCAACAAGTCACAGGCAGAGAAAAAATTCACCAAAGGCTCTAAAACATACTGATGCAACTTCTGAGTCAGACAGTATTTCAAACAGCAAATTCCTAGAGAACATGAGAGTAGCCACTATCTGCTTGCCTAATGCTCTTTCCATGAAGTCTCACATCAGGTCACCACCCCTAGACCATTCCCCTAGAGAAGGACTGGTCTGAACACCTTCCAGACCAGAAAGACCTCAGCATACACAGGCACAACAGGTAAGAGCCTGGGACCCAAAACTTGAACTCAGGGGGTTGCAACCCAAGAAAACTCAGAGTCATGAGGCTCAACAGCTCAAGGAGAGGAAACTGCAGTGGTGAAGCAGAATAAACAATTATAGCACAATGTCAACTTCCTTGACAAGGACAGAAGCTAATGAGGAGCACTGTGACTAGAGACAGAAGGACCTGAAAGCACATTTTCATTTTCTGGCTGGGTGCTAAAGCCATTACCAAGACATTCTATGACTTCTTGAGGTATTAAGTAGCAACCAAATAAGACACTGAAGGAAGAAATACAGCAGAAACATATCAAGAAACATGGGTGGAAAAACATGTACTGAACTATCCTCTTGTGGCCACTCACGGCTTTATGAAAGGTTAGTTTGCATCCTGTAAGACCAAGAATTTGGTAAAGGTCATGCTGGGATCTCACAAATTTTCAGTGGTGATAGGCCCTGCCACTGTTCTGTGCACTGGGAAAAGTGAAAAAATTGGAGACTATGATCATTTATAAGGCCTTCAACTACTTCAACTACTCAGTCTACTATTAGGGTTAGACCGTTATGAGCAGGGAGTTGGATTGGGGACATGCAAACATTGCTCACTGCCACTATGTGAATCTAAAATGTTTGGTACCTGCTACCCACCCCTGCTATACAGCTAGGCTGGTGTACTGGTTTCAAAGCAAAACCAGTGAGAGACTCCAAGTCAGTAATACAACTTTAATAGTAAAAAAAAAAAAGGAAAAATTATATACATGCAATAATACAAAATAAGACNGTAATAAAAAACATGGATGCGGCTGGAAATGCAAACTAGGATCACGATGAATACAGACCACTAGCACAAGCTGGGTTTGGGCACCAGAGACAGGGCTTCAGAGCACAGACAAAAACTATGCATTGGAACCAGAATGCAAATCCAGTCAGCCAGCTGGTGTACATTGCACCAACACCCCACTTTCAAAGGCAGCTCTTAACAGGACCTGGACACAGGCAGCTCAATCTGCACTCAGCCCTGGGAGACTAAACTGGGACTAGTGCTTAGGTGAAGATTCAGCCACAGCAAAAGGCATAGCAGAGATGCTGTGAGATGATTTAACAGGGACAAGGGGAAGAAAGTAAGAACAATTTCCAGGGAAAGTAAACAAATGGTAACAGCCAACCTACCCATAGGGAGAGGGGGATATGTGGGATAAGGATGGATGCCAACAAGAACTTCAGAGGTTAAGTGACATTGCAAGGGAAATTGAGGCAACTAGGAAACCTAGGAGAGGAGAAGCACTAATGAAATCTGAAGGTGAGAAAAAGAGAAGACCAAGCAATGGTAATGGGAATATGAACAGAGAGGAATGTGTACACTAAAGAGGCAAAGGAAATCAGTCATGAGAGCAACAGAGAACTGGGGAAGGGAAAACTAGACAAGTTGAGGCATGGCATAGGCATTAATGTTCTTTCACCAAGCAAAGAATCTGACAGAGGACTGAGATAAGCAGTGTGGGCAAGCAGGACAAAGCAGCAGCATCTCCCTTCCTTTTAGACAGCAAGTTGTTTTGCATGCACTACAGCAGTTTCAGAACAGTGCATGTTGGTCTCAGTGCCACAGGGCTGGATGGGAGATACAGGGGAAAATAAAGCTCAGAAAATATACAGCAAACACTATTCTCTGCACACACTTGCTGCTCCAGCAGCAAGAGAAAAACAAGCCTGTGAGGTTTGAGGTATGAAGAAACAGGTGCCTGATGGAACAGGAAGGGGCAGTGCTTCTGCTTAAGCCCCCAGCCTTGACTACTGCAGCAGTCAGATTCCGTAAGTGGGTGAAAAAATGTAACATGACTTCACTCACTGCAGAGGGCCAGAAGATGAAAAAAAGTGCGTCACTGACCTCTAAACCTGAGCAAGAAAAGAGAGCTTTTGGCACACAGAGGCTCTTCTGCTGGCTCACTGAACTGAAGCCTGGGGCTACAGTAAAATGAGGTCCTTTAAGCCTCATCTGCATGTGAGCTATCAATAAAGCAAAACTTGGGTCGAAAGGGGAGACAGAAACAGAGAGAGTCTATTCTATCTTTTGAAAAGCAGTGGGCTTATACCTTTATTATACAAAATACTTTACAATTAAAAAACATTTTCCCCAATAGAATCATATACAGATATTTATAATTAACAAGATTCAGTTACATACAAGATGGGAACTTTTGCACAAAGGAAAACAATGACAGATGAGCAAGAGAAAATTAAGACTTGACCCCTTTCCCCACCATATTTTGGGAGAGGTTACATTTTAGACTTCTCTCAAGCATGAACTCTGGGATCTCCCTTTACCCTGAAAGGGTAAGGGCCTCCACCCATGTCCCCGGTATCAGTACAATACTCTTGTCTTAAAAGGTTCATGAAGAGACACTGAGAAAGTAGCATCTAGCAGTACCATGAAGTTACCAGTGGCCAGAAAAGGGGACTACTGCCCCAGTTTTCCCTAGCAACCCACATATACACACATGCAAGTACATACATGGGGAAGCATGCTCAAACCCCACCATTTTTCACCCTTTTGGGTGAAACAGCAATCCCACCCCTCCAAAGCAGCCTGAACTTGAGACACGCCCTTGCAGGCAGTCTGCAGAATGGCTCTCATAGCCAAGGTCTCACAGTCAAGCTGGGCACTACTGCAAATGCAGTCTGGCAAGAGGGCAGGATGCTGCTGTCTTCCCCACTTTAATCATCTGTGAATCAGCAGTGTCAGTTGTCATGGAAGTGGTAACGTGAACCATTCAGAAATGCTCAGGCCACAACAGGTTGGGGAAGTTGCACACTTCACCAGGGGGGTACTTAAAAATAAACAGTTGCCAATGATCTGCCCTACCAGGGCAAAGACATGTGTGAACCCTTGTGAATTTTCTCCCTAGAAAAGGTCATTCATTGCTGGGCTAGGCAACCACTGCACTCGCAGGGGAGCCTATCCCAGAGTCACTGCTGGAGGCCAAATGCCTGCAGCAGTGTGGGCAGGTCACGGGCATCAGCTGCCCCATACAGGTCACTCTGCCCCAGCATGGAGAGGGCCATGCGCAGGGTGCTCCAGATGTTGTCAGACATAGCTCCTTGCTGCCCCCGTGGACCTCGGCTCTTCTGTTGCATATGCAAAGCCTCCAGGAAATGCTCCACAGCCTCACTGTCAACAGGAGAACATACACATGCTTAGTGGAAAAGATGGTACATCTCACACTTCCCTCCCCATCTGCTTCTAAAGTATTTCCCCTCCAAAACAGTTTCCTCCTTCTACTAGATACTACCCTGCTCCAGAACCCTTTTCCCTCTAGAAGATCAGGAGTCCAGACGGCCTCTACTCCACCTGTAACTGCATGACACTTGGATCTCTGGGCAGAGTCCACAAACTCACTCTGTTCCCCTGTGCCAAGAGAAGGCTGCAGGCAGTGTGACTCTGCCCTCATAACCTATGGCAGTCTGTCTCCCACAAACACACACAAACTGGTGGGTGACAGCAGAGCTGCCCATCCCGTGCTCACCGGTGGGCACCTAAGTTGATGCAGCTGATGCCCAGGTTGTAGCGAGAGCGGATATATCCTGGCTGGAGCTCCAGTGCCCGACGATATGCGGCCACAGCTTCTTCACTCCGATTCCCATTGGCCAGGGTGGCGCCCAGCTTGTTCCACAGAAGGTGGTCCTGGAGGAAGGGGCACAGAGAAAGGGGTGAGATGAACTAGATCTCTGTAAGCTCTAAGCCAACCCCTCCTTCCCCATATGTCTGTCTTATTCCTCCAAATATGCACCTCTCATACATGCAGCACCTCCACTCAAAACTTTACCCACAAACCTCCAAGTGCCTCCAGCATTCCCCAGTCTACCCCTCCTTCTTACATTGGGGCGCACACTGAGTGCAGCACTGAAGCAATCCACAGCCTTCTCGTACTCGCCACTGAGGTTGAAAAGGACACCCAGGCCACACTGGACATCAGGATCCACAGCTGAGGGGTTGCTGCGCACAGCTGCTAAGAACAGCTCTTTCACCTCCATGAACAGTGAGCTGGAAAAGCACAGAACAGGATATTGGTGTACTGTGGAGAGAGTTGGACTCAGGCTGCTCACTCTGCTCCTGCCTGGACTAGTCTGAGCCTTCCAAGAAGTCTTTCAGCTTAAGGCTGGAATTTGTAACCATAACTCACTCAGAGAGCAGGGAACTCAGGACACGCTTGGAAGGCCCCAGGTTGGTCCCTGAGACACTCTCCTCGGGTTCCTTGTTCAGCAGGTGGGCATAGTCTGGTTTATGGCGCAGCCAGTCCCGCAGCGTCTCACACGCCTGCTTCTGCAGGGACTCATTGGTGAAGCTGACTGCTAAAGCCATAAGTGCTGTGAGGTTCCCAGGCTGCAGCTCCAGGCACCTGCAGGACAAAGAAAGAGAAGTGAATGGGGGAATAAATCAGTGTAGGAGACACCCAGACACAGGAGGTAACACAATCAAGACAGAGCACCTCGTGACAGCCACATGGTCCTTGTGGCACTACACACCCAACAAGGAGCCATGCTCAGCAGCTCTGCTACAACACTCACCGCTTGAGGGCGCTGATGGCCAAAAGCTCCTGTTCATTCTCTGCTTGGGTGGTTCCCAGATATTGCCAGGCCTGGGGAAGACATAGATGTACAAAGTCAGACTTACAGAGGAAAAAAATCAGCCAATAAGCCACAAACACAGAGATTAAATCCAGTATATTATCCTGCACAGTTTTAGAGTGCGATCAAATAGACCACAGTATACACATTAGCCACAGGTGTAAGTTCCTCTCAAAAGATAGACAGATGTCATGGCACATAGGTCCTCAAAGACAGTAAAACTGATATTGTTATATTGAACAGAAGTGAATGTCTACCTGGAAATCTATCATAAAGCAACTGTTGGTAGTTTTACACTTTTAGATCACAGAATCTCCACTTTTAACTTCTAACTGTGGTCAAACTGCAGAGGAAGGAGGAAAATGCAGATCTCCTATTTCCCAAGAACAAAATGGCATAGCAGCAGTGCTAATAATGAGACCCCCGAGGCAGGCAGTTGTATGTACTTGTGCAGTGGTCCACTAGCAAGTAGTAACCTCGGAGAGTTGACTTTCAGACCTGAAAGTAGAAGCACTGTTAATTTTACTGAATTTCCAATCATCACGACACCAGTACATGAAAATGACTTCCACCTCCAAGCAGCTAATACAAGAAATATTTAACTAGGCACTAAATCCAAAGTATCTGTTCACTTTATGTTGATAGCCACACCCCTGGCTCCAAAATAAACAGTCTAGATAGTTGGCGGGATTGTCAGTATGATGTACCTGCTTTTTGAATGTAAGTCACAAAATGAGGTGATTGTTTCATTAGCAGACACAGAAACCCGGCAGAAGGCAAACTACTCTCTTGAATCTCTCATGCCTCACCATACACAGCTAGCTAGAATTCAAGCAGAGCTGACCAGTGATAACTGCAGTGTTCTGCCAGCAAAAGAGCTGATGAGATTCAAGGTAAAGTCATGACTTGGACCAAAGCAAACATGACATTTCCTTCAGAGCAATTGTCCACGTCTATTTGATCACTGTACCATTTGTGAAGTCTTGACTTCTCCTGTACTTTTTGCAGTCACGGTAGAAAAATTCAGAATGTTAATACAGCTAGCCAGAATTGACCAAAGACTTCTTCCCCGAAGAATTCAGAATGTTTCCAATACAGCTAGGCAGAAATCAGAATGTTTCCAATACAGCTAGACAGAAATGGCTCAAAATTTCTTCCCCTTAGGTTTCAACTACCTCTCCATCACGCTCAACCTGCAGCCCACTGTGTATGAGAAAAAAGCAACAGTTCTAGAAGTGCATTAAAACCTTCTGACCACTTTAAAACTGAAACAGATCTTCAAACCTTCTGCTTACTTTTCACCTATTACCAGTATCCTAGAAAGTTAGATGGCTATTCCCAGAAGCCAACAATCTCTGTTCCAAAACATCACTCTCATTTAAGTCTCAGGGTAATCAAATTATGTATGTCCAGTCGTATATAATTAGCAGGGCTTGAACAAGACATGCTGAAAATTCAGCGGCCCTGGATCCTTGAGGCAGGCACTCCCAAAAGGCACCACATGAGTGCATTTCCATTCTTCCCAACAATATCCATATCCTCTTCCCCTGGAAAAAGGCACACAGGCTATTCCATTTCTCAATTCATCCTGCAGAAGTTGAAGTGATTTATGGAAAAAAAGTATTCACTGAACAAGGAACTGGAACTCTGCCTTCAGTGTAAAAATCCTTCTTCGGCCCACAACGTCAATTAAGACAAAACTCCCGACCCTTTTGGATCACACGTTTTCCTAGTGCCTAGATAAAAGATTTAGTCAGAACCTCAGTCTAATGAGCTTCTCAGAATTAGATTTTAATACAGATACAAAAAGCAGTGATCCACCTAAGCTCCTCCAAACTTATAATGCCAATAAAGACTTTCACAGAAACAACTTGAGAGATGAGAACTCCTTGCCTTGGCTCCATGCACAGTCTCATGTGCTCCAAAGACTTTACATAACTCTGGGCCAGACGACTTTGTGCTTCCTGTAACTGACCTTAAGTCAGATATCTTCTCCTTCAGAGGCTCCCTGAGGATTCACACATATCAGCTACAAACTCAGAGCTGCAAAAAAATGAGGCGTTTTCATACACCCTGCACAAGTCCTACCACCGAAGGGAGTTTTCTACACCTGCCCTGACAGCTCAGCCCATTATCTCTTCTGCCACTCACCTCCATATGATCTGGCTTCTGTTGCACTGCAGCCTCAAAGAGCAGGACAGCATTGGGGAGGTCACCTTCCTCCAAGCGCTTCCGCCCCTCTTCAAATGCATCTGGGTGATCCCTCATGGGATTGTCTTCCTCAAACTGGTAACCCTAACAGGACAGACAGACACACAGAGCCTACAGCTAGAATACAGGCTTAGGGAGAAGAGCACTCTACAGCACAGCCCAGTCTAGTCTTGCTGTGTCAGGAAAACTTCAAGCTGCAGACTAGCCAGCACCTCATTCTCACTGCTAATTTGTAGCAGATCAGAGAACAAGGGTGGTTCTTCCTGTCTGCTCTGTGCTGGAAAAACTCCCCCAAACCAGACCTGGAATAAGTTGCGAGTGAGATAAAACATTTAGTACAGATCTTATTAGCTTGGAGAGGAATGGGGGAGAGGGGCAGGGATGGGGCCAAGGGACACAACACTTGGAACTCATTGCAAAGAACCCCTGTATTCACTGGTATTTGGTGCTGGACAAGAACCAGACACCATTTGCAGATAAGCCCAAGTGAAAACAGTATTTAACCCCTTAGCTGATGTGGGACAAGGATGTAAGTGACAGCAAAGCATCAGTGTGAGAAGGAATCCCAGCAGCATTTAGGATCTGTGGAGCTCAGAGCAAGGCAGACACACTGTCAGTCTCCTCAGGGCAGTCCACCACAGTGCTAGGGATGAGAGATTCTGTTCTCCCTTACCTTGTCGTATGATGAGGAGTTGAGGTCTTCATATTCAGAGAGCCAAGGATGAGCCTCTGCATCTCTCTTGGCCATCTCCTCACATTCTGCCTGGAGTTTGTCCCAGAACTCCACATCTGACTGAAGGGAGAACAAAGTGTGACTAGAGTACCTTGGCCACCTCAGGTCTACAGACATGCCAGAGAACTCCCTCCTGGATGTTTCCAGCCCTCCTCAGAGCATGCAAAGGAGAGAGGTAACCCTACCATGGGCTCTCAGTTGGCACCCCAGCCCTCCTTCTCAGCCAGCTTTACCTCCACAGCAGCCTTTGCCTGCTCAAATTCCGTATCAAGAGTTGACATGTTCCCAGATCGCGCAAATTGATCCACCCAGGCATCGGATGCCCCCTGGGAGTTTGGAAACAGAAACACACCTTTCTTTTCAGAATTTGGCAATCTCAGGGCACATCCCAAAACAGCCGAAGAGTCTGTAATGACCCTTCCTCTCCATCAGTAAGAACTGATGGCCTATGAAGTGGAAACGAATTCATCTGAATCTCCTCTTCCTCAGAGATGCTGTGGGAGATGAGACAACTCAAACTGTCCAAATACATTCCCAGCTTCTGGCTAGACTCTGCTAAGAGCCCAACAGCCCCTCCCTTGTCTCCCTCAGCATTGCTGAAGGCTGGACTCGCCATTTTCCTTTGCTCCCAGACTGCGCACTGTGGCAAAATGCTTTCTTCCTTCAGAGCATACAGGTCTGGGGCTCCTACCTGCTGCTGTATAAACTCAGCTGCCCATTGCTCTGCCTGATCTTGGTCTCTGTGGGTCACCTGATTAGCTTCGATCGATACCCTCCCATCTCCGATCTGGCGGACAAACTTTAGGAACTGCGGCAGAGAAATGAAACAAGGGTGGAGCTGGGCAGATGCTGTGCCCACAAGCCCTCAGCCCATGCCCCCCTCCTTCACTAAGAGGGCTTCTCTCTGTAGAGTGAGCACAAAAGGCCAGAGAGATGGGAAGGACCAGACTTCACAAGAGTGGAGATGGATAATATCTAAAGTGGATTGCAGGGTTCAACTCCCAGGAATCAGGGAAGAAATGGAAACATGGGACAACAGGAGGTTTTATCCCTTTACTATCTTCACCCTTCTCAACTCCCCACACCCTTTATTCACAGTAATATAATTACTACTAATTATGCAATTACTAATTCACAGTAATAATTAATCTCAGCCCCAGTCAGATTTCTCACCTCAGTATTCTTGAGTTTTGGATCATCCACTTTGGAGAGGAAATCAGTAACAGTTTTCTTGAGATCATCCTCAGGTTGGTATTCGTCATACCTGTGTTCCAAGGCAGGAAAAGAGAAAGAGAGAGTCTGATACCAGGCAACAGCAAACACTTTCACTAACACGAGTCTACACAGTGGGGCAGACAACAGTATTGAGGGATATAATCCCTCCTCAAAGATTCTGGGTTTCTCCTATGTGATTCAGTACCATTATCCATCTGTAAAAATTCAAAATTACTACTACGTTAGCTGCGCAAGTGACTAACACAAATAGCAGCAGAATTAAACAATTAGAGTCAGCACAGTTCTGCAGAGCAGTCTGGATTCCTTGCCAAGCTCACGTGCCATCAGACATTGCAAGTTTTAGCACTACCAGAAACAAGGTCATATATCCAGGAACAAGAAAAGTAGGTCATGCCCACTGAAGAGGAAAACAGTGCCTTGGAAAAGCATCAGCTCTGCAGAGGATTGAGGGCTTACAGCAAAGACAACTCAATGTCTTGTCTGGCTTACAACAGCATAGGACCACTTCTAGGTGTTACCACTACATTCAGTCTTGGGGAAGTCTCTGGAACTGGTGGCAATAACCCAGGAATGTCCATTATTTCCAGAAAGCTATCAGAGAGGGCAAGAGCCAGGTGCAACAAGAATCCAAATATACAAAATTTTTGTAAGAAAATATCTTAGAAGCCCAAATTGCTTGTGTTTTGCTCCTTAAACTGAAAAATTTTATTGTACTTAAGAGGTACCTACAGAAAGATGATCCATCCTTAATCTATAATAAAAAACCACATTAAAATAACATGCAGAAAGCTGAACCTAGAAATATGTCAAGGAAAGGCTGGAAGTTGTTTGTCAGATAGGATGAATTACATGACGAAAGTTTACAACTAGTAGAGACTAGCAAAATGCATCGGTTGCAGAAAAAAAGTTCCTAAAGTTACTTTAAGGAGCTTTGCACCAGGAATGAGATTAAGTTAGCCTACAAGATCAATGTGTCTTCCTGGAACTAGAGAACAGAAAAGCTACACTCTCTTAAAAACTTCAGTTTGCAAATGTTGTTTCCTCCTTTCTCTAAAACCAAAGGCCTGAGAACAAACACTAGTCTAAGCTAAATGACTCAAAAGCATTCAGGCCATAGCAGATTTCCATCACCTTTCCAAACCTCATCCACCTAAGTGCCTAGCAGCAACAGCTAGCCTTGAGAAGTCACACTCACCATTTATCTGCCAAAGACTGATCTTCTGATTCCCCAAGCCACAGTTTCTCCTCGGACTGCTCTAGGTATTCTTCTGCCCACTTGGCAGGAGACACAGACAGTGGATCTGCAAAGGAAGAATGGGGACAAATATAAGACAGGCAGACCACCACACCTTTGTTTATGCTCACTTATTCTATGTTTGTTTATTCCGAACTAAAAATCAAGCCTTTGGTTCAGACAGTGAATTAATACAGATGCCACTGTGGTGACGATAAACTTATGATTTTCTACTTTAATATCACAACTTATTCATCTCCTCCCTGGGGATGCTATGTAGGTTAAGAAAATTAGCAATGCATTACAAGTCTCTGTCAAAAGCACAGCCTACAAGCACTAGGTTTTCATCAGAACTTTCTAAAATACCTTTGTAACTTCTAAT
The DNA here is from genome assembly GCA_013397375.1 of Toxostoma redivivum. NCBI lineage: Eukaryota > Metazoa > Chordata > Aves > Passeriformes > Mimidae > Toxostoma > Toxostoma redivivum. The sequence continues at coordinate 12,702 of VXBI01002486.1, forward strand.
TTATATTCCCATAAATGTAAAGAGTGAAGGTCCAAGAGTGGGGCTATCCAGCTTTCTACAGTGGCCACTCCTGGAGAAGAAAACAGCATCTACTTTATTCTTTTCCATAATTTCCAGATTAGGGCATGGATGGTAACAGGACCCTGTTCCAGACCCAGTTCTATACACAATACAGGATCGCTTTTCAAAGCTCAACTTTTGGGCCAGAAACACTCACTTTGCACATTTCCAGGCTGTAACATCCCTCAACCTTCATAAAACTGACAGAAAATATTTGGCCAAAGCACACTAAAGAGTATTTACCTTTGTACCAAAGGCAAATTTAGCCTTATGAGAGGGAATTAGAAAACATGTAAGCAAGAAACAGTACATGGCCATCTCCAACTTGCATCAGTTGAATCATAATTTTTAATAAAAGCAATTTAAATACCATGTTTCTCCTAAATTCCCTAAAAACAAAAGTCCCTTACACTTAAATAAAGCTTTCACATCACATTGTTCATAATTTGACTTAATCATAACACCATCACAAAGCAGCTCTCCTACCCTCCACCCCATTAAAGCTGCTACAGGAAACACTGACTCCTGGGCCCAAAGCAATACTCCAATTTCACATTCAGTAGCTCTTCACTATACACAGGTGTGTGAGTGAAATGGGACAGGACATCATCTTGACAGTAATTCCAAAAAAGGACACTTCACCTGTCACTTCAGCAATGAACTCCTGTGACCAGTCAGCCTCATTGTAATCTGAAGAGACATCACCAGCATTATCTGCTGCAGCCAAGAATTCCTGGGTCCAGTTTTCAGACAGTGCCAGGGCTGCCACACCTGGAGCTACATGAGGGAAAAAAAAAAAACTGAAGTGAGGACTGGAACACTCAAAGGCATAATTTATGTGTTCCAGGTCAGCCCTAACCACCTCTGATATTTCTCTTTGTTAAAATAATATAAGAGAAATATTTCACTTGGAAGGAGTCTCTGGAGGTTGCTAGAGTTCTCACAACAGATTAACATGAAAGTTAAGAGATGAGGTTGTTCAGGACATTCATCAGGTAACTTCTGAATTTGTCCATGACCAGCAATTCCTCAGCCTCCCTAGATACCTGTTCCAGTACTGAACTACCTCCTCAAAGTGAAGAAATGTTTCCACATAAAGGCAGTTCCCCTTTCCACAAACTGTGTCCATTACCCCTTGTCCTTCTCCTGACTATTCCTGTAAAGATCCTGACCATGGCTGCTGAAGACAGCAATAAAATACTCTGTCCCCTGCCCCTCAGACTCCTCTTCCCCAGATTAAAACGTCCAGTTCCCTCAGCCTTTCCTCTCACAACAGGGATTCCTGTCCCTGAATATTTTATTGATCTCTGATGAACTTGTTCTAGTAGATCAGTGTATTGGGAAGCCCAAATCCAGAAACAATACTCCAGATACAATCTCAGAAGAGCTCAACAGATGGGAACCACCCTGCTAGGAGCTTAACCATAACACCAAGATCTTTTCTAGTTCTCCACCTACTTCAGCTCCCCTCACCTCGCTGAGGGGCCTGTCGGAAGCTTGACTGTTCAATCTCTTGCATCTCAGCCAACAGGTCATCCATCTTAAAGGTCTGGGGTGCACGGGACAGCAAAGGGGCATTCTGAGCTTGCAGAAACTCTCCAACCAGCTGCCAAAGACAGAAATGGATTACAAACATTGCACAGAAGATCAACAGGCAGAGCCATGGAGTATGAAAGAACGGCTTGTCAAAAGAAGCTACTAGCATCAAGTAAGGGGTAAAATAACAAATAGTGTTGATGAGAAAAGCTTTAAGAAGATTAATCAAAAGCTATAAGGAGAGGAATCAATCTGTTCTTACCTCATCTTCGGTGGCTACTCCCAGTGGTTTGGATACCTGCAGGGAATAGTGGGCAACTGTGTCAACAGTTTTGATCCCATGCCCCTCTTTACACACACTCAGTGTGACCCAATTAGATTGTATCTTCCTCTTCCTTGAGCTTGTCAATGTCAACGTTTTCTTGCACTAGCTGCCTGCTAAAGGAGCAGAAACACTTTGAGGGATCCTGTCCAACTCCCTCCCACTACTGTCTGGCTTAGGGCCTGTGACAGCAAGGCACACAGCTCAGCACAGCCACCAACATCCCTGGAGTGCCTACAAACGTGCCCTCACCCTACAGTGCTGCTTCGGGTGACTCCTGGGCCTTTTTCCGCAAAAAAAACACAACAGGACAACAGCTGCACCGAGATCCCCTCGCCCTGCTCACTCCCAGCCCCCGGCAGGACCCAGAGCCAGCCCAGTAAGCAGAGCAGTACTCACGGCGGTGGCTTCGGGCGCCCCGGGAGGCCAGGCCAGAGGGCCCTGCAGCCCTTCCTGCCGCAGGGCCTTGTCCTGGGTGAAGTGCCCCGCCAGCTTCATCAAGGGGTTGGAGCCCCCGCACTCCGGCTCCACCAGCTCCCTCATGGCCATGGCGCCAGGCACGGAGGGAGAGAGGGTCGGCGTCGAGCCGCGCCGCGCCNCCCAGCGCCTTAAAGGGGCTGAGTGCGGGGGTCGCCCGGGTCGCCGCCCGCCGCCGGAACCCGTCCCCCCGGCGGCTGCACGGCCGGCGGCCTCGCCGCGCACTGCTCCCGCAGCTCCGGAGGGGTGTGCCCCTCTGCTGGCCGTGAAACGGTGTGTATATGTATATGGTGTGTACTATGCATACCCCATTGTATTTGCAAATATACATAAATGTATATCTATGCATATATATATATATATCTATTCAACGAGATGTGTATGGTATGTATATATATGTGTATGTATATACATGTATGCACCGTACACATCTCGTTGTATTTGTGAATATACATAAATATATATACATATATATTCAACGAGATGTATATGGTACATATGCATATATATGCGTAGATGAGCATATACTGTATAAGTACACATTTGTCTGGCTGATGGAAGGTATTTTACTGTTTTCTCTGGGATCACTAAAATGCTGCAGCTGGCAGCCACAGGTTGAGAATGCACACATTTAGCTGAAAAGTATGTGATACCTTCAGATAAGCTATAGAAATGTCAACTCCTTCCCAGCCTTGATCCTTCTACATTCGTGGTTCCAAAGGATAAACCACCTGGAAAATCAGAGGTCATTTGTGTGTAGCCTCTACAAGAATGGGGAAAGCACAAAGAGAGGGAGGCATGATGTGTGCTGCCTCCCATGACATTAGGGTGCTAGAAATAAATTGTCTTCAGAATCAAATCCCATCTTCTTCTTTTCAAAGGAATATGCTCCTCTGCAGGGTCCTTTCCAGATTTGTCAGGTTCACTTCATCTGTCCAAAAAGTGACATCTGGTGCAGTTTTAGACATAATTCTTTGACAGTAGGTCTTCCTGCCCACTCTCCTTACAGCTTTGAAATGCACGTGGCATCTACAGCCAGTTCTGTGCTAGCAAGTAGTATGTATGGCTCAACAGCAGAAAACCTTTGAAGTTATAAGAATTGCGGCTGGAAATAAAATATCCACACCAAACATCCTTGTGGAGCTTTACTTTGGACTGTGTCCTCCTTGGTCCCATGGACGGCACACCAATTAGTGGTTCATGTGCATGAGGTGTGCCCTATGTACAGTTTAGCACCACCAAAAAGGAATCTCGTTTGCAGGACAAACCCCTGCCCAGCAAGCAGGGATTACTGGAAGATTAATTTTGAAAGCACACTTCTGGCATCCTGGAAGGTTAAAATAAGACTCACCTGCTATTAACAAATGCCAGTCCTATGTATGCTCAGTGTGATCAAGAGTTAGCAAGAGCACTTGAAGAGAGAGGGATGGAGAATGCTGTTGGGCAGAATCCCAAACTACTTTCAAGAAGAAGAGATGGGCAACACTGCTCCTGAGTAAAACCAACAGACCACACAAAGACATGGAGAAAGGGACTGTAGGCATTGAGATAAGGCATGGACAGAAATCCAAAAGCCATCACAGACTGAGCAAGGAGAAAGACATTAAGTAGTTTTGATTTGTAAATATTTGCAACAAGGTTTTGGGGTATGCCCATGACACCAGCCTATACCAGCTTGGCCTTCTGGTTCAAGACAGGGAAATGCTGCTCTATAAAAAAAAGGCCCCACAGCCTTCCTTCTGAAGGGCTGGATGGCCCTTTATCCCTTAGAGTCCCAAAAGACTTTGATGTAACTGGGAGGACCAGAAGTGGCAGAGCATCCAGGATAACTACAGCTATAGTTGTTGGTGGGTAAGTATCCTGCTGAAGCCACGACTATTTCTGCTTGCAGGCAAAAAGCAAAGGGTCTCGTCTAAACAGGAAAAGAAGCAGAGTGAATGCACCCCTGCTAGTGAAGTGTAAATAATTTGGAAGCAAGAACTAAAATGTCAGAGGGGCCCAATACCTCTTGGAGAGATGAGAGAAGCAAACAGCACAGCTCCTGAAAAGGCTGTTCCAGGCTCTGCATCCTTCAGCTGTTCTGAATACCAATACTCTGCTGAAGGTCCTGGGCCTGATGGAAACCAGTGACAAAATGGAGGTCTCTGTCTAATTATTCCCCATCCTAACTTTGTGAAATTCATTATTTCTTTCCAAGTGCAAAACTTAGAACATGCTTTTATTAAATGGTGTTCTACACTTTCAGGCTATTTGTCCCATTGATCAAGGTCATTTGTGTACAAATTTTCTCTACCAAATCCTTTGCTACCCCTCTCAGGTTAATGCTGTCTGCAAATTTTAACAGCCACAATTTTCTAGTCCACTGTATAAATTACTGAAAAAACCCCACTAATAGCACACTGAAAGCAGATCTCTGCAGGACTCCTTGATACTTCTTTCTGGATAGACAGAACAGCATCAAAAACTAATCTTAGAATTTTCCAGTCAGCATCAGACTCTCCCAACAATGATTTCAGTAGATAGAGTTTCCCATGTTTCCTAATGTGCTTGTTGGGTTGTGAGATGAAACAGAGTAAAAATCCTGCTGAAATCAAAAAATTAACATCTATTGTTACTTCCTTGACCACAAGGACAAGTCTGCCATTGGTTTAACTTGATCTCTTCTTTTTGCAAATGGAAAATGTGAGTTGTCTACATAATATTTATTTGTTCCAGTATCACAGGGGAAGGCAGTAAAATGATGCTGGCTAGCCAGTAATTAATCAGATTTTCTTTCTTTAAATGGCCAATATATTTGGCCTTTTCCAGTCTTCTGAACCTCTCCATTGCCTAGATATCTCAAAGATAATGGCCAGTGGGCCATTCTCAAGTTCAGCCATCACAGGATGAAGTTCATCAGCCCTAGTTGGTCTGAAAACCTTGACTTTGCCGTAAGTGCTTAGTAATCTAGAATGACTTTTTCCCCACTTGCAACTGATGCTATTTACAATATTCACCTAGCCACCACCACAGTGAAGACAAGTGAAAAATGCTTGGAGCTTCTAGGTATCTTTGACCGGTTTCCAATTTCACTGACCAGAAAGCCAGTCTTTTTACTGGTCTTCCCCTCATTGCCCAGGTACTGACAGGCACTATTCATGAGCTGATAGTTCTGTTCTTTTCCACCGCAGATAAAGTACTCATTTCCTTTTCAAAGTAACTTTGTATTTAACTGGACTCAGTTGCCATGTCTCCCTTAATTCCTTATCCTCCAAACTAAAGGCTGCAATTTTTTTCAGTCCTTCTGCTTGAGTGGCCAAGGTAGTTATTCCTCTCTGTGGATTCACTTCCCACATTTGTCTCTGTTGTACCAGCGTGGTACCCTAACTGGGCAGTCAGTCCTGTGTCATTGAGTGCTGTGAGTGAAGTCATAGCAGGACAGAGCTGTTCTGACAGCTTGTTTCATCTGACCTACAGGCTATCCTCCTAAACACATAAATTGATTTGATGTGTGCCTTTTTGGCAACAGCATCATGTTGATGTACATTCTGCTTTTTTTAAGGAAGATGATATTCAATGAATTCTGATGAGCTCTGAAACGGTGCATTTGAAAAAGCAACAGAGGATCTTTTGCCCATGGATATTCCTTGTCTTTCTCACACTGATCCTCCGAACTTCAAAGTCGTGGGTCTAATTTATTCAGAGGTTTGGGGGTTCTTGTGGAGAGCGTTGTCCCGTTTTCATGTGAACCCAAGCATCCGAAGAAGCATCTGTGGTCCCATGAGCGAGGACGACCGTCAGGAGCGACTTAGCTCTGCTCGTGGACCCATCGCTTTTCCGTGATCAAAAAAAAATCAGTTTCCCTTGGCTCCCCTATTTGCAAAACAAAGACGGGTTTGTTTAAGTTTGGGGGTCTGCTTGGAGGCTTGGGGTGGTTGTTGGTTTGTTTTTAATGGAAGCGCCTTGAGTGGCCGGGCCAGAGCAGCTGTGTGAATTATCACCCGTACATCTGCACGGAGGAGCCCCGCTCCCCTCGCAGCGCCCCTCCCGCTGCCGCCGCCCGGGCGCCTCCTCCGGGGCGGGGGCCGCTGCGGCGGGGCCATGTCGGAGCACGGCACGCTGCTCCACCTGCTCGCTGGAGGGTGAGTGCCCGGGAGGGCCCTGGGCCTGGATTCGTGCCGCGGGTCCGGTACCGGGAGCCGGGGCAGAGCAGCCCCGCCGTCCTCGCCGCGCGGCTGCGGCTGTGGCTGTGCCCGCTCCGGATCGGCTCGGCGCTCTGGAGCAGCCCCGCAGCGGCGCGGGGAATGCCTGGCTCCGCGGCTTGGGAAGATGGACAGCCTCCCTGTGGGACGTGGAGTTTCGTCCAGCCGGGGCTTGCCGGCGATGCGGGGCAAGGGAAGCAGGGTGCTGAACGAGAGGCGCCATGAGGCCTCTTCAGCGGGGCAAATCGTGGGACATCCGTGTGTTCGGAAGGGCGGCCAGCTCTCTCCGTCAGCGCGCGGCTGAGATTCCCCTGTGGCTTTTCTGGCTTTAAATAGTGCGGCTGATTCTGGTGAGTCAGGTGTTTGGGTCTCAGCGGTGCCTCTCTGCATTAGAAGCGTGCCCTTGAGCAAGTGATTTGTCCCGTGCCGTTTCCCCCTTCCTCTCTTTAAAGTCTCAAAACAATGAGCTTTGAGTTTATGGTGCCATAAAGCACAAGGTAATGTGGTCTTCTGGACTTTGCTGAGTAACTGCAGAAGTTCTCTGCTTAGGCAGCCACCTAATCCCTTTCCAAATCCCACCAACCTGCTGGAGTCCATGTCACGGTGAAGCCTGTGATACAGTATGTACAGTAAGGCACATAGTTTAATTGCTTTTAATTAGTAGATTTCCAGTTTTCTGCAGCTTGCACTATGCCAATCTTTGCATATGTGTACTTGTCCTCACTGTTCTCATTGTTATTTTGTATATGTTATTCTCTTTTATTAATTTATCCTTTGAACTATATAATCATGGCATCTTAGATTTTCTTAATACATTTTTCTTTCTTGGCTTTCTTCTTACACTTTTCTTGTCTTTTTCCACTATGGTTCCTGAAAGACTGAGAGTTTGGCTAGTGACAAGAATGTCACTAGTGAGAACTTTGTTAGTCTGTATCTCGTCCTCATCCATTAAGCAATACTCCTGAATTACAGCTAATTAAAACCCTGGGGATAATAACATGAATAAGAGATGAATGAGAAGTTCAGTTTATTCTGCACTATATTTAATATTGCTGGTTTATATAATGAAACAAAACAGGATCTCATTCATGACGGAAGAGTTCTCCACTTTATCTTCCAGTATAAGAACTGGGGACCAGCCAAAGAAACTTGTGAGAGGTTTGCTGAGAACTAATGCAAGAACATAATTCTTCCCACAGTGTGCAGTTAAACTATGGAACTCCTAGCCACAGGACAGTAGAGGGTAAAGGCTTCCTATGTGTCCAGGAAGCATTTAAAAAGTTAAATGAAAAAGAATGTGTTTATGGCTACTAAAAGCAAGGCAACATTTCTGGCTGAGGAAATCCCTGAACTGAAAACTTTGGGAAGCTGGGAGAGTGTTCTGGAGGTATTTCTCCTACTCTTCTGTAGGTGACCTTTATTTGTCTGTGTCCTAGGCAGAAACCTGGTTTAACTGCAGGTTTGTCTGATTCAGCATTGCTATTCTTAAATGAAAATCTTCAACCCATCTTAATTTTTTGCTAGCCTAAGTAAGAGCTAACATGAATTACCAGTAAACCTTGTCACCTCTGTGCCTGTGCCTATATGCTTTTTAGATAATTTTAAAAATGTTAACAGTGTCTTTTGAATTTCTCAACTAATCTTCTTTTTCTGTCACCTCAAACTTGTCAACAGAGTTTAAAATATGAAAGTAAGATCTAGAGTCAAGTACCATTTTCGGGGGTAAAATTACCCGCCTTCTTCAATTAGTACTTTTTGCCATGGCTTTGCTCTGAGAGTACGTTGTACTCATTTTCAACTGCTGCTCTTCATCCTATTTTGCAGAAATTGCTTTAGTTCCTGCTTCTAGAGTAATGACACATAATTTTCCATTTCTCCTGAAACAGAAGAATTTTGCAGACCTATGTCTTTCATAGAGTGTAAGCAGCTGTATCATCATGTAATATACAGTAACACATCACAGTTGAGATTTCTTCTAGTTTTGAACAACTGCTACACCTCATTTCCTTAGGTTTAATTAATGGGTGTTCTTTTTTCCTCTTTAGTCTTGCCATTGAGGCATAGTGGCTCATAGTGACCCTCTACCTCACACTCTCTTTCTGCAATGAAACGGCCACTAAGGAGTAACAAGTTCTTGAATTATTATTATTGCTTTTATAATACTTTTTATTATCTGTATGTATCAGTAGCTTCAGGAACTTGACCTCAGGAAACTTTTATATATACTGGAAGCATGTGTTCAAACTCAGATCCTGACCATTGCAGGTGGAGACTTCTTGAAGAAATTAGATATTAAGAGAACATTACGTGAACTTTTGCTTCCTTATGCAGTATTAGAGAGAAGAATTATTAGTATACCAAGCAATTGCTTCTCTCAATTTTTTCCTGATGTATTGTGTGCTCAGCTTTTAGATAAGGAGTTGAAATTGCCCTATTCGGACCTTTTGGACCTTGATCTATCACCACTGTACTCAATCTTCTCCTGAACTGGAGACAGTACTTCTGGTGAAAGAAACAACAGGCATATAAGTCTGGAGCCTGTATAAGACAATAATAGACTCTATGGTAAAGAACAGGACTGTTGGACCCCTAAGTGAATATGGACTCTATGGGAAGAATCAATGTGGCCTTTGTAGAAGGGGACCCTGCCTCATACAACTCTGGATTGCTACGTAGGCTGTGTCTTGGTGTCTGTGCTTGATCACCTGGTTCACCCAGAGAACCTGAGCCAGGGTGTTCACTGCTTTGCCATGTGTTGTCTTCTGAGCTGGAGCTAAATTCAGGAGTCACGCTGCCAGACTCCTACTACTCATCATATACCTCCTGAGGGAAATTGCTGCTGATGGACTGCTCTGCAAGTTATCACCACCACTGTCTACATCTGCCAAGGGCTTGACAATGCAACATGAGTGTTATGGAATAGCATAGGTAGTTGCTGGCATCATTAGCTGCATAATCTCCTAGCTGCCATATCTTCAACTCTTGGATGTGCAATAGGCATCCAGGCCTCTTTCCTCTTTTTTTTTTTTTTTTTTTTTTTTTTTTTTTTTTGTTTACCCCCTTCCTGTCGGCAATGATAGGAGCAAAGGCTGTGAAAATACTGTTTATGTTCACTGAGCTGTATAGACTTCTTCAAAATAATTCTTCAGAACTCTCGCTATTTGCTGTCCTGCACTGTCATATGTAATTCTGATGATACACCTGACTCTTCCCTGATATCTTGTAGTTCTTTGGTTGGCTTTGCTTTCTCTGGAGCAGAGTGAGCTTTTTATTAAGCCTCCATCTCTTGTGAAACAATCCAACTTTGGCTGTAGCGGATGTCCATTTGTCCTCTTGCATGGCTTGCATGCAAATTCATCTCACAGCGGTCTTTCAGGTACTGAGTATCTTCTAGAAGAGCAGAGTTATCCGTCAAAGGACTTAGAGGGGCAGAAGCTAAAAACCAAATATATCAGTTCTGACTTGTCCCGGGGTGGTGGGAAGGGATAAAGGGGATATGTGTCCTTTCAGCATTCCTGCAGTGTGACAAGACCCATTGATGGAGATGATTCATGAGTTCCAAAAATAGGTTCTGCCTGCTGTCAGGGTCCTTTTCCATTAAGCAAGCCAGGCCTGGAGAGAGGCCCTGGCTGTTGGCAGAAAACTCAGATCTTGCCTACAAGGCCTTGCAAATGTGGATCTGATGTAATTATGGATTAAAAGACATGGGCAGGCTGAGAGGTGGGAGAGTTCTGTGCTGCCCCTGTGTGAGCCGGTGTGGCTGTGGCAAGGTGTGGGTGCCTGGTGACCTTAGCAGAAGGCTTTGCAGTGAGAGTGGGCAGCAGAAATGTTAGCTCTGGGGGACTGCTGAGTCTCCAAGTCTCCATGGACTTGGGACTCTTTGTCTCAAACACTGAGTAAGGTTTCAGAGTAAGGCTGCCGGATGATGTCCCAGGCCGAGCTGTTACGTTAATCAGTGTCAGAACAGGAGGTCATGTGTGATATAGGCTAGGGTACCTGACCTCTTCTCCCAGAGGGGAGAAGTTGTGGACAAGCAGGGTCAGAATTATTGCCCTATTATGGCACAGAGGTCATTCTTAAATGTTCTGCTATGCCCTAGATGTGGTGGCACAGTTGGAGCCATCTTGACCTGTCCCCTGGAAGTGGTGAAGACACGTCTGCAGTCATCCCAGCTGGCACTGCGGCCTCTATGCCTCCCAGAGGTACAGCTGCCAGGGATGAGTGTGAGGCTGATGAATCCCACCCCACCATCTCCTGGTATGCTGAGGTTGCTGAGGTGAGTAGGGCAGTGTGCCTGTTAGTACCAGGGAGGTGATGGTTTTGCCATCACATGGAGGGTGTGAGGGGAGAGAGAAAGAGAGTTGAGCTGAGGCTCATCTATTATCATCCTATTATCAAGAATAGGATGCAATGACTAGTGAAAAGTGTTGCTGCCCATGGCAGGGTAAGTGGAACTAGATGATCTTTAAGGTCATTTCCAACCCAAGCAGTTCCAAGGTTCTATGACCAAAGGAGAGAGGAGATGTGATTGGAGAGAAAATGAGAACAGGGCAGAAAAAGGATAACATGGGAGATGAGGAGAGGGTGTTACAAGAAATACTGAAGAACAAAGAAGGAGGAGGAACAGGAGACTCCCCAGCTTAGTTATTCTGCTTATTTCTCTGTTCTTTTCCTTCTGTAGGGCCATCCTTGAGAAGGAAGGCAAACGGTCCCTTCTCCGAGGTCTGGGTCCAAACCTTGCTGGGGTTGCTCCTTCCCGGTGAGTACTGCTCCATGACAGTGCCTCATGTTGTACACTTTTTAAGGGACCTGTTCCATAACTGTTGCTTCACTTTCTGAAAGCAGTCTGAGCCTTGTGCTCACATGCCACAGGACCCCTTCACACAGACATCTTCTGGAGCTTATGATCATAGTGTTAAGATCATTGCTGTGGGCCAGGTATAAACGGTATCTGATGTCACATTAGACAAAACTGTGCTGGAGTAAGAAAAGTTGAAATGGGACCACACAGTAGTGTCTCTGCTTCTCACAGGGGAGATGTAACCTCTTCTGTATTTTTTTCCAACTAGGGCTATATATTTTGCTGCCTATTCTACCACTAAGGAGAGGCTTAATACCATCCTGGTACCGGAGTCCAAGAAAGTACACATATTAGCAGCAGCCTGTGGAGGTGAGCCTTTTCTGTCTCTAATCAAAACCAAGAGTTCCTTCTGTCTGCAAATGCCTATGTGTTTCATTCCTTCTCCATTGCTGCTCTGAAGTTTCTCCCTCCACATGTGGAGAAGTGAGTTCCTTGGGTAACCAAAATGTTTTCTCACTCTTCATTCTTCTTATGCTCATCTCTTGAAGTCTAGTCTTTACCCTTTCAGCTGCTATCATGAGCTCTATTCTGCTGTGAGAGGGAGAAGGCAGTATGTAACTAGACCACTCACAGAACCATTTCTCTTGATATATCCCAGTTCTCTAACAAAATCCTCCTCTCTTGCAAAATTAGTGTGCTGTTTCCTGCCTCTTTGTAACACCTGGGCCTGTAGTAGGGTTTTGTTGTAGGCAGAGGAGCTAATTACCACTAGACAAAGGCTGGAACAGGGGAAGAGGAGAATCAAATAGTCTGCCCTAAATATTTCTTCTCAAGGTCATTCTCAATTTGCAAATGCCTGCAGCTTGCCAAGCAGAGCTCAGAGAGCTGATAGATCAGCACCTCTTCACGAACTGTCAGCATGATCCTGGCACTCACAGCTGTCTTCCTCTTCTGTTCCCCAGGCATTAGCTCAGCCACTCTCACCAACCCCATCTGGTTAGTGAAAACCAGGATGCAGCTGGAAGCCAGGTAAGGCAGGCCAGCAGTGCAGAGCTACTCCATGTCACATCAGGATTGGTTTGAGGGGTGGTGGGAAGAGAGAGGTCTGTGATTTCTCATTAGAACATGGCGAGTCATAGGCTGGGCAAGAGGCTTATAGCTGTGTTCATAACAGCACTGTAGGTCGGGGTGCAGTATGCTGTCCTAACCCTTTCCCTTCTTTCCAGGGTGAAGGGGGAGATGGCCAGCAATGCTCTCCAGTGTGCCATGCATGTGTACCACACCGAAGGCCTGCGTGGATTTTACCGTGGGATCACTGCCTCCTATGCTGGAGTGTCAGAGACCATCATACATTTTGTCATCTATGAAGCGCTGAAAAAGGAGCTGAGAAACAGCCAGCATTCCCATTCCCCATCACTCACACTTCCACCAAACAACAGTGATTTCCTCGTACTAATGGGCGCTGCTGCTGTCTCTAAAACATGTGCTACGTGCATTGCATATCCACACGGTGAGTGGCTCCACTCTCCTTGTTTCTGTTCCCCTTGAGGGGAGACACCATGCCTGTAGGATCCATCTGCTAATATATGTCTTCTTTTCTTGTCTCTCCAGAGGTTGTTCGGACACGGTTGCGAGAGGAAGGGTCACGGTACCATTCCTTTATACACACTCTGCAACTCGTGGTCCGTGAAGAGGGACCCTTGGCTTTATACCGGGGGCTCCTGGCGCACCTGATCCGCCAGATCCCAAACGCAGCCATCACGATGGCTACCTATGAACTCATTGTACATTTGGCCTCTTCCACCTTGTAAGCTGTAGCACTTGGCTGAGGCTGCTCTGGAGGTACAGGGACATCATGGTCCTGAGACCTGGTCTTTTGCAGTGCTCTGAGAGGTGGTGCTTTTTGTCACAGATCAGATCTGGGTCAGGCATTCTCAGGACACAACAACTATTTTGTGCCAAGTTTTTTGCTCCAATGTGCACAGTGTAGCCTTTTCTGTCCTTCTGGAGACTTGAATTATTCCAGTGCTTCAAGATGTCAGGGCACTGGTTTGACAGTGCCTGTTGTAAACTCCCTTGATGAAACAAAGACTTGGAACTTACTGGGAAGGAGACAAAGAAAAAAAGTGTGAGAGTGTCTTAGCCCCAGCATGTTCAGTTCTTTTGAACCCAGTAACAACAATACATGGGCACAGTTGGGCATGAAGACAGACTAAGCTGAAACATCTGAAAGAACTTCAGCAAGCAGAAATCTTGTGCTGCAACCTTTGCCCTCAGAGGGGCTTTTTTACTCTCACCACCTACTGTACTGCCTTCTTGCCCCTAAGGGGGATTTCTCAACCTTGGCTGCCTACAAATTGTAGAATTTTCCTTTGGGTCCTTCACACGTTGCAGCCATTGCCCCAAGATGTGTCAGGCAGCTGACAGCCCCTTTTTGTCTTGCAGGGTCTGAAAACCCAGACCAAGAAGATCCAGGAACTTGCTCTGGAGCACTATCCTAACAACTCATGCTACTGCTGGTCTCAGAGCCATGCTGTGCTAGTACCTGTTATGTTTACATCCCCTCCATGCTCAGCAGAAAGAGGAAGATGCCTCCTTCCTCCAGAAGTGCTGGGGCTGTTCTACAGGCTGGAACCCCTGGTATAAAAAATATTCTATCATACTGATAAAACAAGCAGATCATGTGAGAAGACGGATGAAGCTAAGGAGATTTGACCTGTTTCTGTTGATACACTAAGTGTATGGAAAGAGCCTTATTTGTTTCATTTTCCTGTGTTCAAGAATTCAGTTTGCAGCATGTGCTACATTTGCCTGTGACAGGTTTCAGTGCCTTCTGTTCCTCTGTGGCTCTCTAGCACAGAGTCCTGGGGAAGGTTACATGTGTTTACAGAGTATTTTGGCTCTCAAAAAGGCAGGGATAGGGTCCTGAGTGATGTGCTTTTCTTGTTTCATCACATGCTAAAAAATGTAACTCTTCCCCAAGATAAGGTAGTAATTTCGGTAAACACATGCTCTGGACCAGCTTCAGTTTCACGTTGGAGGCTACACTATTTCTTTCCCTGGTTGTACTGAAAAACTGCAGAAGTCCTGAATGTTTTATTTGAAATCCATTTATTTTAAAATCCACTTTGTTTCCTCGTCTTTCTTTCCTTCATTCATTTACTATTAGGAGTATTGACAATTTTACAAAGCGACACAAAGCTGCAGTGGTTTGTTGTTTTTTTTTTTTTTTGTTTGTTTTGCATGAAACGAGAATAAACCTCAAATGACAACATTGAAAAAATATACAATATATATATATAATATCTGAGGAGGGGTTGTGAGAAACCCCACTCTGAGCCCTATAGCTGGCTCTGCCTTTCAGATTTCCATTCTTTCCAACACCTGTATCAGTTTGAACCGTGCTACCATCATGTGTAAGTGCCCTAACACCTGTTTCTGGAGAGCCAGATGGGGGGTCAAAAATGTGGGGAATGTCCACAATGAGAATGGCAGAAGATGAAGGAACATGGGAGGCAGAAACAATCAATGAGGGAGGAGCACATGTGTACACGGTGAGGGAGGAAAGAAGTTGAAAGTAAGACACCTCCTCCTTCCTGCCATATGTTTTGGGGCGATCCACTGGGCGGGTGTTTTAAAGCTCCTAGTAGCGGTGAGAGATGTCACTTTTGCCGATGATGTGCCGGTCATTCATGACACTGCTGTCCGGGGAGTCGGGTGTCTCCGAGTCGGTGCTGTCATCATCATCCTCCATGCCCTCGCCAGCTCTGCCCTCCACGCTTCCTGCTGCCCTCTCCTGACAGCTCTGGTAGGACTGGGGAGGTGAGATAGAGGGTAAGGGGAAAGGTCTGACAACCCAACTGCCCGCCCAGCGTCGGCCACAGTGGCTGCTCCTCACCTCCATGGGGTTGACGATGATGGTGAGGGCTGAGTCGTCCCAGAACATGTCGCTCTCTTTGCCAGCGCTGGTGTGCCCTGACTCAGCAGCCCCAGGGATCTCTTGCCCCACTCCCCGCCGGTGCAGGGAGTGGATACGCAGGATGCCGAGGATCACCATGAGTGCCAGAAAGCCCACACACACCACGATGATGACAGTGGCAGCACTGGGGACCACTTTGAAGAAAGAAAGCAAGAAATTGTGTCTGGAGTCTCACAGAAACATGCATTTCCAACCTGACATGCAGGAACTGAGATCCTTGGGTAGAGCTTGGGTTTTTGGTCTATGCAGGAACATAGCCTGAATTGTCTGTGCCCCAGGGCACAGGCAGTTCCTATGATGTCAGCCTGGCCTGTAGACTCTGCATATCTTTATCTGCAGAATTCACTAGAATATGTTGCACAGAATATATCTGTATCCTGCTCTTGGGAGGAAGAAATGTGTGCTGGGGACAGCCTCTAAGGGCTCAAGGATGATTTTCAGAGAGTGTGATTTCTGTGCAAGCAGTAGAGAAAGCAAGAAGCCAAAAGATGCCTTTGTTGCACATGGAGCAGATGTGAATGCTATGATGGAATTCTAATTAGTGCTGTGGCAAAAGCCTGGCTTCTCTGCAGGAGAAAAAACCTGAAATTTGCCTAAGACCCTTAGCCTGACTCCCACACATTTGTTTTAGGCTGTAGACTGAGCCTTAACTCCCCAGATAACTACCTTCCCTGCAAAATCTATCTAGGCCTTCCACAAATTTGTTTATGGTTCTGCTCAGCAGGGACAAGTTTGCTGCTGCCATCAGGCAGAGCTGGGGAAGGGAGAGGCAAAGGCTGGCAAATGCACAGGCTGCCCCTGCAGTGCCAGCTGCAGGACTGGACCAGCTTGGGATCAGCTACTGCAGGAAGATGCAGCAAAAGCTAGCTCAAAGGTGTCTTGCTTTTTCCCAATGACAGGGAACCAAAATGTCTGTAACAAGTACCGGAGCTTTCACAGCCCAGGAGAAATCGACTGGAGTGTGGTCATGCCTTAGGCACAGGGCTACCAGCGCAAACAAACATCTAGTCTAGCTTTCAGGCTTCTCTCTCCTCTGTTTTGGGGGCAAGAATTCTCCTCTTGTCTGCGTGGTGCCATGTCCTTTGTTTTCCTGCCTTGCTGACCACCACCTATGCCCATTTCCTTCTCTAGACCAGTGGCAGTCTTGACTCATTTTTCTCTTCTGCTGTTAAAGCTTCTTTCTGAAATTACACAAGCCCACATAGCACCTTTGCAAGGTGCATGAATGAAGTTAGCTTAGAGTTATTCTTTTTAAACCCTCTGAGGTGTAGATTTCAGTATGCTTCTATATCAAGAAAATAATATCCCACAAGACGAGGATTGTGGCAGTATGCTTTAAAGTTTGACAATGACTGCAGTCCATGACTGCAGCTAATGACGAGTGGAACAGGATAGTATAATGAGAATCTGATAATGGGTGCAGGGAGCCTGAGAGGAATCTTCCACTATAGGTTCTGCCAGGATATCAGAAAATCAGCATCCTGATCTAAAGGAATAAACCCAAAAGATAGTGTTACATACTTGGGTTGTTGTGGGTGCTTGCCAAACTGTGCCCAGACAGCTCTGCAGGTAAATGATGGCCTCGGTGCACAAACTGCTGGGAGCTCAGAATATGGTTAGGATGAGCAGCTCGGTTCATGTTGTGGAGAACATTCACCTGCAGAAAGACCAGAGTGAGGGGACTCAACTCTGTGTCCATGGCACATTCTATGCATTCCCATGCACCATGTCCTCTCCATGCATGCAGAAGAATCTCTGTGTGCGTGTATCAGTCTTGTACCTCAACAGTAAACTCATTGCTGGAGTAACGTCCATTCATCTCAGTGCAGGACAGGTGAAACTTCCTTTCATAGAGGGCAGCACCGTGGTTGATGTGGTAGGAGACCTGGCGTAGGATCTCCTCGTAAACCGCAATGCTCTCCACACCTGAGACAAGAAGAGAGGGATGGGGTGAGGAAGCTCCTGCTCCAAAGTCACCTGCCATCCTAACCCTGCAGCAACTAGAAGCTACAGAGCAATGCTGGGCTCGTTAATTTTGGGAAGGGCTCAGAGAGGGAGCTGGCTGCAAAGGACCTGATGGAATCCCTGCTTGCATCGCTAAAACAAGTGGAAGTGAAGGAAGGATTGAGAGCAACAGCCCTGTTACATTCTGGAGAGTACAAAAGTGTTGTACCAGTCCAGAGGTTGTGGGATATGTTGTCCCGTCATGTCATGCAAAATGCTACTGACACCTGAGAACACCAAACCCCAAGGAGTAAGTCAGGAGGAGTGATATAAACCTGGGTGAGAGCTGACACCATGTCCTAGTACTTTGTGCTGGAGGAAAAGCCACCTCCCCAAGGAAGTTGTCTGTGACTTCCAAAAGACAGGAGTTCAAGAAATGATTACATCTCAGTGTCACAAAGTACACCAATACATCCTAACCTCAAGTGTTTCTCCCAGTGATGCCTGACACTCAGTGACAGAGGCACAACTAGATAGCTGTGACCATGGAGAGGACGTACCGGTGATGGTCAGGTAGGCAGAGGTGTTAACAAGCTCCAGGCCCCGCTGCTGCAGCAGTGCCCCATCCAGGAGCAGGTACTCCCTCTCTGGGTCCAAGTCATCTCCTACCAATGAGATCTCGCAGCCGTCCAGGTTGTGCACAATCTCATCTGACATCCGTGTGTCTGTCACTGAGATGCAGACAGAAAGAATATATGGCCAGAAAGCCAGACAGCCATCAGAGAAGGAAGGAGTTACTCAGAGGGGTACCTGCTTACCTAAGAGTGCTCACATCATGTGTAATTACTTCTCCTTCTCCACCTAGCACTGACCTTAAGTAAAATCACTGTCAATCTAATTACTTGTTGCAGGATGGTTCTAATGACATTATCTATGCACATAATAAAGTCACTTTATTTTGGAACAACATACTATTATCAGTCTGGTTCATGGTAACACATCTTGGCTGTAAGGACTTTGTTGACAATGACAGTGTGCACGTTAGGAACAACACTCACACATTCCCAGGCCCTGCATGCTTTTGAAAGCTTTTCCCTGTCTCACACTGTTGGTTACCATGGTTGAGATCTTATCTTCTTTAAAATGGCAACCACATTCAATAAATAACTGCTTTCAGCAGGATTGAGAACAATCTGCTCTTAAGTCAAGGAACTCATCATTGTATGAGGAAAGGCAAAGCTTCTAAACAGAGAAGTAGGAGCAAAAAATCCCATTACCAGAACAGATAACAAAGAAGCAAATGGACACAGAGAGCACAGACAGCAGAGAAATAATTTGAGCATGATGGAAAGAAATTGAAGAATAGGATACTGTAGGGTGTGAGGAAACTGTCTGGGGAATTCACAGGAATTTGTGAGGCAGGAAGAGAAGGAAGGGAGCAAGAAGTAGGAAAAGAAAGCAGGAGAGAAGAAAGTAGGATGAGACTAAGTAAGTGCAGGAGTAGCGAAAGTAACAGGCAGGACATCCATCCAGCACTGGATTCAATAAAGTGAAATGTAGGTAAAATGTAAAAGGGATTAGGAATGAGCAGCCTGGGAAAGAATTAGAAGAGAGTGAGGCAAAGGAACTGAGTGGATAGAAAAAGTACAAGGAGGAGCACAAAGGGATAAGAACCGATTAGCCTACATATTGACAGACAATGTGCCTTGCTTCTAAATTTGTAAACTCTCACTTTTGGGTGTAATTATAGAAGCTCTACTTCCTCTGCAGGACCACAACTCTTGCAGGTCTTTCCAGTTTGTCTTTTACACCTTGCCCTGTATTCCACTCACCAGTACTGTGCCAGTTGTCCTCCTTCTTGGCCTCCACCTGGTGAGAAATAGAGCAGGCGATCTGGAGGTTGGGGAACAGGGGAATTCCTTCCGGAGCCTCGAAGTCTGATGCAGGATGAGCAAAGTGGGCATTGCCACTCAGCAGGATCTGGGGAGCATCAGGCTGCAGCACCACAACATAGCCTTCCACATCAGGAATGGAGACACAGGACTCCTCACTGAAACACCTGAAGGAGAGCAGTAGAAAACACCAGTTGCCCCAAGCTTACAACAACATTATAAAAGATAGCCTCCTGCCCATTACTTCCAGGGAAGGGAATATCCTTTTTCCAGCAGTCTTCCTAAAGCTTCCCTGCAGCCTGCTGCACAGGGCAGAGATGTGTGGTAGGAGTGACACCACTGGGATCTGGTGACTTGGTCACATCAACAAATACAGAGAAAATTAAAACCAGTTCACATGCCTGGAACACTGCGAGTGGAGGCAGAAGTTCTGCATAGGCACTAGGAACCAGTACTACAGTATCCATTTGGATATTGGATAATTTATCATTTATTTTCAGGAAGATTTTTACCCATTTTGAGACCATCTTAAAATTCAATTATTTTAAGATACAAAGTGAGGCAGTGTAACTTTAGTCAAAAGGACAGGCAACCCTCTTGCTGAACTGAGCCAGAGGTGCTGGTTTTCCCACTCACTTGACAGCAGTGGTGAGCCTGAGTGGCCGGACCCCAGGGGTAGCAAAGCGCAGTGAATTCATGTAAGCCACATGTTGGATTGCATGGTTGAAGGTTTCCACATCATCACCCTCCAAGGTAAGCAGGGACTGAGAGGGGTTCACATGAACCTAGAGGTGGAAGAGAAGATAATACTCATGGTTCCTTGGCAAATTACAGGAATCCAGGCTGAAAGAGACACATAGGAGAAAGGTGGGGAGCTGTCTGAGGTGAGGGAGCAGGCAAAGTCTTGGGAAGCAAGGCTGGGGAGGAGAGTGGAGGAGACCCATGCAAGCTGGGCAGATGGGCATACCTTCATCCCTTTGCCCAGACTGTCGAAGTCACTGTAATCAAGCCCCTCACGGCAGGCATACAGGCATTCAATAACCTCTCGGCTCTCCAAGCTACCAGGGCGCACAGTGAAGCCAGCCAAGTAACCATGGAAGTAGTGGTGTATCGACAGAGGATCTCCTGAGGGAAACATGGGAGGTGGAGGACGTGAGAGACATGGCGAGGAAGAGAGCAAAAGCACAGAAGCAACAGTGTGAGGGCCACGCAGAGGTAAGGGAGGTAGAAGGATACTGAGGGGGGCATGGGGGAATGGAAAAGCCCAGACAACAAGAGCAACAATGCGAGGGACAGATGTTAAGGGAGGTAGAGAGGGACAGAGGGTTGCACAGGATATGGAAAAGCAAAGACAACAAGAAGACAGGGGATGCTGAAGAAAGGAGATGAAAACTTTTGAAATTTCACATGGGAGAAAGTGAGAAATACAGACCAACAAAGACAACTGCAGTGAACAGTGGGTAGCATAGAGAAGTTTCTGTCAAACTGCTGAATGCCAGATGGAAACAATTTATTGTCCCCTTCTCACTCTGCTTCCTGTGAGGGCTTGTAAAAGAAACTACACATTCCACAGATAATTAGGGATGAGGTGACATCTCCTGATGTCTCTAATGGCTATTGTGTTCTTCAGATACCAGCTTTAATAATCAGGCATGAGTACTCTTTCTCCACACAAAAAGCATACTCCAACTCTCAAAGCAGGCTGCAGTCCCTCCATCAGCCTTTTCATGCTCCACAGGTACCAAGGACCAATCTGCTAAATAAGGGGTTTCCTCCCAAGGCAGTGGGAGGTGGCAGGACAGGATTGGGGAAGCTGTATGAGGAAGGCACCATGCAAGAAGGGATGGTCATGCATAGTCAAGAGGGGAAGAGATCCATCTTCTTTCTCTTCCCTACCTTGCACAGAATCAGTGGCATTCTCGCTTCCTCTGGTTTTCTCCTTGTTTTTCTCCTCTGTGAAAGGAGAACAACCAGCTGAGCAGTAAGGCATTGGAAGATGGTAGTTACAGGGTCAGGCAAGTATCTATACAAGGGCCTGTACTGGCCAGCCCACAAGAACAGCTCTGTGCCAAGCAGTGCACCTCTCAGCCCTAGAGGCAGCACATCACAGATGACAGAGGGCAGAGCTCCTCTCATGAAGTGGATGGTGAGACTGTAGGATGACTAACTTAAGGCAGAAACTGTAGTGCTTGCATCTACTCAATCCTTTCCCTATTTTGGGAATTAGCTCTGTTCACAACAAGCTAGGTTCTCAACATCCCTTAGAGACTCAGATAGCTCCAGGAGAGGGTCCCAAGCTGATCAATATTGATTGTCTGCAAAACGCCAATCAAGAGAGCTGTGGGAAGATCTCTGGCCTCAGAGAAGCAGCAGTACAGAAAAGATTTGATCTTGCTAGAAATTTCTGCTGGAGTGAAGGCAAGCAGTAGGCAAATTCCTTTAGTTCTGTCCTGCTTCAGTCTAGCAGAAGAACTGAAGGATCTGAGAAATGCAGCCTTGCATCTCCACAAAACAGGTTTTAATCTACTAGTGGCCTAACTTTGTTCATAACCTGATATTTGGCTTTCAGCCCAATTCCAGAAGGATTTACGACTTTTTCATATAGACCCTCAACACAATCAGCAGTATAAATAGCGCTGCCTACTTTCTGGTGAAAGGCTTTGATAGAAAAGCCAGTGCTGTTCTGAATGAGGTACAGAGTTTCAACTCTCCACTGCCTGAAAATTGGTTATCCATTGCATATTCTATGGTTTTTGTCCAGGAAGCTGCCAGAGACACTTTTCCCTGAGCTGTTATTACCTTGGTCCATGAGGACGGAAGGAGCCACACTAGCTTTGGTGCCAAGGAGGCAAGATGGCTGCAGCGTGGTTTGCATCACTTAGTATTGGGTGGTGTTTCTTTCACCTCTTCTGGGTGTCCTTCCACCCCCTTTTTTCCCAGCTGGGAAGAGCATGGTTTGGGGAGTGGGCACTCACCGGCCCAGCAGGCCCCGATCATGAGGGAAGGCTCCGGCCGTGGCGGGTGGATGAGGCCGTTGTCGTGGATCAGGGCAGGGTCGTAGGAGACGCCATCCACATACAGCGTGACTGTGGGGAACTCCAGGTTGAGGGCGTAATGGTGCCACTCGTCATCGCAGACCTGCGGCCGAGCACGGCATCAGCAAAGGGCAGGAGGAGAAGGGACGTGGGGAAGATGCAAACCCTTCCTCACCTGCTCAAGCTTCCAGAGGAATTTCACAGGCCTTGCACTTTCCAGCAACGGCCAGTAGAGGAAAGAAATCCGGCAGCCATGCACAGCCAGAGAGTAGTGCGAGTAGCCATCCTCTGCCAGGGACAAACACAGGAAGTTACGTGTCACACTCCAAGCAGTCCCACTATCCAGAGCCCAGAAGCCCACGCTGCCATGCACAACTGGCACTCTGCATCATGTGCTCAAAGGAGTCCGAGGAAAAGGGACACCTAAAGAAGCTGTGCTCCCAAGGAGGAACCCCTGCCCAAGTCCTGCTTTGGAACATCAGAGATTTACCCCTGCAGGGACAATCCCTCCCAAGGAGTTCAGAGGCAGTGGGCAGAAGTGTCACCACCACAGGGGAAGTCTCACCACTCCGCACTGTACTGCAGATCACCGTCTCCTCTTCCCGCCTGCCTTTGCTGGGCACCACGGCATGCTTCATCCACACGGACAAGGTGAAGTGGTCACTCAGCCCCTCATGGCCATGTGGTCCATTCACCACAGGCACCTGGGCAGCCTGGCTGCCATTGAACCAGTAGATGAGGCTGCTGTCCTGGCTGTAGTGCACCGAGAGCCGCGCCGTCCAGTTTGCTGTGGGGCTAGGCACTGGCAGCAGGTCAATCTCTCCCGAGGCAGCACCTACCAAGAAGGAAGAGTCAGGAATGTTGGCATGGTAGATAAAAGGAGTCTGAGAACTGGGGATCAGATGAAGTGGGCACTGGAAGCCTCACTGTAATGTCTCAGTGCACAGGGAGATGAGGAGTTCCCTAAAGGCCTTCTCCTGTCTGAAGAAGAATGATGACTTTTTGGTCAGTGCTGAGGGAAGTCCCACAGACTCTGCATACCGGGACAAAGCACAGAAATCTCTGGCTCCCCAGCAAGGAAAGCATAGGCACTCCCTTATAAAACTACCAAGTTGTGGAAGTGTTCAGTGCCAGGTTGGATGAGACTCTGAGCAACCTGGCCTAGTGCAAGGTGTCCCTGTCTCTGGCAGGGATGTTGGACCTAGAGGATCTTTAAGGTTCCTTCCAGTCCAAACCATTCCACAATTCTATGAGATATGGGCAGGAACACCCATTGCCCCTCAATGCAATGCACAAGCTCAGTGTCCTCCCACCCCAATGACCACAGCAAACGTGAGGAACGTATCCTCTGGCACCTCTGCTGTGTGGGGCTCAGCTACCGCAGTGAGCTCCTCCAGAGGGAGGGGCAGGGTGCAGTGCCACAGCCGCCCCCAGCCCAGGAAAGAACCAATTCACCGCAGAGTTTGCAGTGCCACAGCCACCCCCAGCCCAGGAAAGAACCAATTCACCGCAGAGTTTGCGCAGTGACTTCTCAGAGTAGTTATCCCGGTCACAGCCCTTGGCCACATGGTTTGTCTGCAGCTCCACGGTGGCCTGGATGTTCCACAGTGGCTCATCACAGGTCTCCAGGTGAATGGTGGGGAACAGCGCAAGGCTGCCTGCACCGGGGGTGTACTCAATCCTCTTATTCCAGCCTAATGGAAAGGAGTGAAAGAAAGGGATTAGGAGCTGCCAAGGACACAGGGCCAGAACACCTGGCATACACACAAGTGGCATCTATGGACTAGTCCAAATTTTTGGCCCTTTCCACATTGGAAACACAGCTTTACACAGCTGGCATCAATGCACGGAAAGATTTCCTAGAAGCACAGAGTCCAAGGTCCCAGCTTCTACAGCTTCTACTGGTGTGTCATCACTCTGTGGTTGGTCAGCCTCTCCGATCAGGCAGAGCAGGTATTCAGCTGCGTTCCCCTCAATTCTAATTGACTAAGGTGAACCTGGAGGAACATGCCACCACTGGAAAAGCCAAATATCTTCCAGAAGAGCAATCCCAAAAACAATCTTTGCTCAATACAGTCTAGGAGCCTTATCAAACATATGGCAGTTCACAGTAATCTAAGAAATGATTTTCCAATGTTAGAATTTACCTTTCAGTGGCTTTGCAACAGACTTAGACATCTGCTGCATCCCCTGATGGAGATGGGCTGGTGCCAGAACCGAACCCTATATATGGGCACACAAATTTGTATGTGTATATACAAACATTTGTGATGAGCAGGACTCAGTAGTAGCTGAGCAAAAGCAAAGAGAAGAGATAAATGTGTTTGGAGGTCTCATACCCTGCCAGCTGGGCTTGCAGGTGGGTTTCACCTGGATTTCCACTTCAGCATCATCAGAAGCCCTCTTCTTTCCACAGTCATAGGCTGTCACTGTGAATTTGTAGACACGATCCGCACTGTACTGCAGCTTCTCCGTGTTCTCAATGTTCCCTGGTTTGCAAAACAAAGGGATCAAGGTAGAGGACAAGCAGTCTACTCAAAGATGTCCTTCTAAAAATCACTCATCTTTGATCATTGGCAAAAACAACCAAAAAAGAGTTGAGTCACTCTGCCCAGTGTCACTTTGTAACAGGTTATAACATCCCACAAAATGGATGCTGCTGCTCTCTCCAGGATAGATCAGCAGTGCGGGAAAATTTATATAGCACAGCTCTGCCTTCAAATGGGGCTGGCAGAGAAGGAGCAGAGCAGGAAGACAGGAGTGATGTGATGGGTGAGGATTCTTACCGTCGTTGTCAATGAGGAAGGGAATATTGGGGGTCAGGATCTCATAGTAGCAGATCTGGCTGTACTGTGGTGAGCAGTCCCCGTCGATGGCCTCCACGCGCAAGATGCGGTCATACAGCTTTCCCTCTGTCACCGCCATGCGATACAGCTTCTCCACAAAGACCGGAGCAAACTCATTCACATCGTTTACTCGAACGTGCACTGTGGCCCTGATGCAGAGAGACATCCGTAAGAGCTGATGGGCTGATTAGGAGCCATGCACCACCTAAATTTCAGAGTAAGTAATTCTTTTAAAGGGCACCACTCTGATTTCCAGCTGTCAAAAGCAAGGACAAGGAAAGACACCTTGATTTCAGTGCAGCAATGTTGTCACACAGGTGCTTGGACAATGGTTTCCAACCACTCGGAAAGAGCAAAAGTAGTAATAATGAAATCTGGACCTCCTACATATGTGCAGCAATGTAAAACACCACTTTTAGAAACTGCTGTCAAACAGCCTTCATTTCTCTATTCACTCATGTGACAGTCAGTGAACATTTCTCTTTGGGTCTTCTTAGCATGCCAAGTTACAATATCACGGCTAGAGAAAAATACTTCAGGCTAAAGGAAGTGCTTCCACAGCAACTTTGCTTTGTGTTTTTTTTCACAGATCACATTTTGTAGCATGCATCCATGTCTGCATGAACTTACTTGTGTGATTTTTTGGTATTTGCTCCATCAGGTCCCTCTCCACAGTCATAGGCCTGGATGGTAAATGTGTGCTCCTTATGCGCTTCACAATCCACTGGTTCCTTGGCCCGGATCAGTCCCTCTCCTGTAGCTTTGTCCAGGATCACAGCTTCAAAAGGTACCCCTGACCCATGGATCCTGAAGCCACAGATTTCACCTGGTACACATAAAAACGGAGAGGAAGGGGAGAAAGAAAAGGACTGAGGAGAGCACGTTACACCCCTTGCTTTCCTTTCCCATATTTTCTTATTTTCTAACTTACACTTTCCATTCTCCCCCATTATCATCCTTCATTTCAAGCAGTTTTTGATTCCCTAGGAGTTCCTCCTGCTATCCCTTACAGCCATTAATGGTGCAGATTGCCATCTACTGGAGAATACTCCCACGGCAAAGAGTCCTGACCAGCATCACGAAAGATTGAAGGTTACAAGGCTCAAGCTACACAGCCACAGTCCGTGGGGAGCATCTCATTTCTCCTCCACATCCCTCAGGGAAGCAAAACAGGCCATATACTGCAGATAGCCAGAGCATGAAGATACATGATGTCTCATCCACCCACACACGCAGAATGCACTGAGTACCGCAGGGAACTGCAGATAGGGTCACCTAAATCCTAAAATTCAGCTCACAGAGACCACATTTACTCTACCAAAGCTGAGGAAGAATGTGTGAGGAAACTCCAGGCATAGCCTAAGCAAGCACTAGGAATACAATTGAAAGCCTTGCCTGTTGTCCTGAAAATTTGTGCTCACTGTAAGCGGATGTAGCACTGCCAAGGAAGCGTGCCCTACCAGCTTTCTCCAGGGCTCACACAGTGCTGTGCATGTGATCTTTGGAAATAGCAGAACTGCGTCAAAAAGTAGCTGGCTCCACCCTCAGTTCCTCTCCCTAAGGAAACAGCTCACAGCATCCTAAATCAAGCTGTGCCCAAATTGCCTCCAGACTTCACTAGGGACCTCCTCCGGAATGAGGTTTGGAGGTGATTGTTTCCCGAAGAGAGGTAGGATCCAGCCCAGGGATGAATGTCACTGTGTCCCTGCCTCTCCACAAGTCTGTCCCTGCCTTCCACCCTTGCCAGAGCTGTTCCCCACCTACCTGCATAGCGCAGTGGGGCATCTTTGTCCAGCGCAAACAGTGGCGGGTTGAGCAGGACGGTGTTGTCATTCTCCATGACGATGCCCTGATACTCGGCTTCAATCCATGGTTTGTGCTTGTTTGCTGAGGCAGATTTGGGGTAAGGGATCAAGGACAGGGATGTATTAGCCACCAACTGCAGATTCAGTAGGAAAAGAGAAGAATTTCATCCCCTGGCAAGTAACCACCACCCCTACCACCTTCTTCTCTAGAAATAAAGATGTCTAAAATAGGCTGGGAGAAAAAAAGTTATCTTTATTTAGTTCTACTCATGGGAGATCTCTTCAGAAACAATGTGTTCCTTCTTGAGTCCTCATTACTATCTTATTAGAAATACATGGAGAGACATCTGGGTGCCCAGAAAAGCTGGAGCAGCTTAAAAAAAATGAACTCAAGAGGCAGAAGTAGCCTCAGCCTGAAGATAAGATTCCAAATACTAAACCCTTTAGCTCAAGGAAGCAATCATGAAAGGATCCAGCCTACATCTTCCCCTGGGGTATCCCCAGGGGACAATGCAGCCATTATCACTTCTGCCTTGCACCCTCTGGACTAAGGCCCAGGACCTACACAGACCTGCCCAGGTATACCTTCAGTCAGCCATCCTATGCACATAACAACCTATTTTGAGAGTCTCTTGCTCTTTCGTTCTCACTCCATGGTGAGCACCATATTCCTTTGGTCCCTCCTTGCTAATCCCTTTGGCTGGAGCCCAGCCAGGCTTGGCATGGAGGCAGCAGCCAGCAGGAGGCTCTGAAAAATGTCACAGGCCCAGAAATAGCAAATTAATCTTTATCACACAGGCTTCGGGGCAGGGAAAGGGAGAAATAAAGGGGTGGGGGGGAGGGAAGGGGAAGGGATAGGAGGGGAGAGAGAAAAGAAATCATTACAAATTACAAACCCCTCCCCCATGCCCACTCCCTGCCAAATGGGCCTCAGAGATTATATTACATGGCCTAGTTACAACCCCCATTCCCAGATAATCCCCCACTCTCCCACCCCCTGGAGACCAAGATTTATTACAACCCAGCAATACTTTGAGCACAGCATGGTTCCGAGCTGGTGGGGAGTAGGATATAGAGCCATTCCCCTCAAGGGCACAAGTTCCAATATGTTGAATCCATCCTCTCAGCACAGTATCCTCTGAAAGGCCATACTGGCATGGCCTCATGTGTTGACTCAAAAGGGGCAGCATCCTGTGCAAACACTTGTGCATTTTGGGGCCAGGGTTGCTGCCAGGGGCGGCTGGGGGGTCAGCAGGCAGGGTGACAGGCCAGCAAGGGGATGTCCCAGCAGGGCAGACCGGGCAGATCCAGCCTAGTGTGGCAGCGAAGAGCGTGGGTTGGCACTTCTCCACCACCGTATTGATTGAGATTATAAAGCATTGCGTAGGAAATCCAGAGAAACATCCATCCTGCTCAGTATGCAGGTGGAATCCTCCCTGTGTGCAAGTGCCCACGTCTCCCCCTGCCCATCCATTGTCCCCACCGGATTCCATTCTGTTCCGGCTCTATCCATGCGCCACACCACCAAGGTGGGGATCCAGAGCTATAAATGCCAAATGTGCCCTGTTGCTGGGGTAACAAGCTGATGGTACAGAGATAAATCCTTTGCTGCATCCACCTGCAACTTGGGAATCACCAATCTGATTTCTCGGAAAATAAGTTGTTGGAGAATAGAAAAACATTTTAGGAATATTTTTAGGATACAGACTCCTACCAGGATACAGACTCCTACCAGCTTCAAGAAAGCTACCGTCAATCTAATATAATTTGCCAAAGGTGGGTAGATGTTTCCGAGTGCAAATTCACAAAGGGGAGAGAGAGTCCAGAGCACGAGCGGCCTTTCCTTGCCACCGAGCCCCATGGAAGCAGAGCAGAACAAATAAATGCCCCTGCCAATGTCAGGGTACACACAGCTCTGCGGTGCACCCGCCCCATAGCCCTGACTGTTCCAAGGCACGGAAAGCACCTTAAGGTGTCACATTTCCCGAGGAGCCCAGAATCCCTCAAATGTTTACAGATTTTCCCACCCTGTCAGATTACCAACACACTGGCTCCCCTCGGATGAATCTCTCACGTTTGTCTCTACAGCCACAGATCTAGAAATCTACACCTTTCTCCATCACTCTGTGTACTCAAAGAACATCTGCATTCAGAACGTTACAGCTGTAGTGCTGGGGTGGTTTGGGGTTCTTTCATCTTTAGCACATAAAACACATAAAATCAACCTGCATCGTTAACGCATAACTATACATAAACAGTTCCTATTGACAGATTGTAGATGGATGAACTAGGACTGGAAGATGGAGCTAGGCAATGTGTTTTATGAACTGCAGGGGTCTGTGGAGAAACAATATATTCTCTCTCAGCATGCTAGGGAAGGGATGGGAATCTAAATCCACCCAGCGATAACTAAACAAAAGCAACACAAGTGGGTGGAAAACGGAAAAACGCGACGGGAGCGCTAGGAGACGAAAAGAATAGAGAAAAAAGCGGTCGGTGATAGGATGACAGATGGACAAAGTAGAGAATGGGGATGGAATGGCATGAGGGCGTCCGAAGGGGCGAAGAGAGCCGGGGCCGCCGGGGACCGCGGAGATGCCCCGACAAAAACGTGCCAGGCGAAGGCGGCGGGCAGCGCCCCGCACTGCAGAATGACGTCACGGGCGGCGGGGGGCGCAGCCAATGCGCGCGGCCGCCGCGCCAGGTGCCGCGGGACGGGGATGCGGGATCGGGATCGGGATGGAGGTGGGGTGTGCTGGCCTCTCCTCGCCTCCCCACTGCGGGCCAAGGCGGTCCGCGGAGTGCGGCGACGGCTGCGGGCGCCTGCCCGGGGAGGGAAGAAGCTTCGGCACGGGGGCGGCTGCTGAGTCTGAGGGACGAGGAGGGCGGGAAGATCGGAGGGGTGCGGGGG